>CAUYPK010045923.1:0-48204 GCA_963574355.1 Loris lydekkerianus
GGGCGCTTGTAGTCCCAGCTAATTGGGAGTCTTAGGCAAGATATTAAATTAAGCCAAACAGTTTGAGTTTGCTGTGTGCTGTTATGATAATGCACTCTACTGTGGGTGACATAGTGTGACTGTGTCTCAAAAAAAAAAAAAAAAAAAAAAGAAATATGATCACAGTGGAAAAGTGGAAATTTTATAAATTTGCTGGAAGCTTTAAACTCTCTTCAAACATCAAACAGACAAGGGCAAAAGCGTATCTGAAGCCTCTGGATTTAGGTAACACGTTTTGAGATACAGCTCAGTCTGAATACCAGGAGTCTAGACTAGCCTGTGTTTTCTGGCACCTAGATTAGAATACTTATTATTTTAATTTCAGGCTTACCTGAAAATCATAAACTTTCTAGCTCATTGCTCCATTAAAAAGCTAAAGAGAAAAACCTGTCCCTTCTTTTAGCTCAGTAGATATATAAGTACTACTAAGACAAAGTGAATTTTAAAGGATTTAAAGAAGAACCGAATACTACAGAGTACAATAAAAACTGTCACTCGGCCCTGCTTCCAATGTGATCGAGTACTTCACATATCACAGTTTTAAAAAGAAAACCATTTTGTACTTAAGAATAAACAAAACCCATAAATAACTAGACCATCTGCACTGGTTCTGGTCCCCCCAATAATGTTTCCCACAAACCTGGATTCCCTAAAAATACTTGTATCTCTGATTTTTGCTATGTTGGTGTAAAAAGGCATGTCATGAACTTTTAAGATAGAAAAGAAAAAAGAAAACTTGGTAACTCTGGATTTCTTTTTTTTTTTGTTTGTAGAGACAGAGTCTCACTTTATCACCCTCAGTAGAGTGCCGTGGCGTCACACTACTCACAGCAACCTCCAACTCCTGGTCTTAGGCAATTCTCTTGCCTCAGCCTCCCAAGAAGTTGGGACTACAGGGGCCCGCCACAACGCATGGCTATTTTTTTTTTTTTTTGCAGTTTGGCTGGGGCTGGGTTTGAACCTGTGACCCTCGGTATATAAGGCCAGCGCCCTGCCCACTGAGCCACAGGTGCCGCCCTGGATTTTTTTTTTTTTTTTTAGAGACAGTTTTATTTCGTCACCCTCAGTAGAGTGCTGTGGCATTACAGCTCACAGCAACCTCTAGTTCTTGGGCTTAGGCGATTCTCTTGCCTCCGCCTACCGAGTAACTGGGACTACAGGCACCCACCACAACGCCTGGCTATTTTTTGTTACAGTTTGGCTGGGGCCGGGTTTGAACCTGTCATCCTCGGTATATGGGGCCGGAGCCCTACCCACTGAGCCACAGGCGCCATCCGTAACTCTGGTTTTTTACCTCTTAATACCTGTTGCGTTTTATATTTGGTGATCTAGCTCCTCTGAAGTCAGACTCCCTTGTATTCTTAGCAAAGTGAACTTCTTTTCCCCCTAAAAAAGTCAGAGCCTCTGTTTGATAGTTAGTTACTCCTGGAGGCTTCGCTGGGATTGAGTTCCACTGTTTGAACCCAAGGAAACAAGGAGGCTGACAGTGCACCGTGCCCAGTCTTAGACCCCTCTGCGCCCTTAGCACCCCTTACTTAACTCCTCTGGTCAGTTTCTTTCCACACTAAATCTGGTTCTGGGCCAAGACTGAATGAACATGCTAACTTTCCATAATGGTGGTAGCAGTGACTGAATCTGGGTTTTATGACCCTTAATTAATTTCTGTCAGGTAGTAGGTATTAGAAGCCAGCTGCCAACAGCTGGATTTGGTTCCTAGGTTACCCTTTGGTGTCTGTGAATTATTTCCTGAAACTTGAGAAGGCGGGGATGAAATGAGTTTAGTTTCCCTAAGTATGGATAGCACGTTCTACGTGGAAACCACACTGCTTTACCTAAGAGGAACCTTTGAACAAAAAGTAAATCAAACTCCTGCCTATAATCCTAGTACTGTGGGAGGCCGAGACAGGTGGATGGTCTGAGCTCAGGAGTTGTAGAACAGCCTAAATAAGAGCGAGACCCTGTCTCTACTAAAATAGAAAAAGTAGTTGAGTGTTGTGGTGGGTGCCTGAAGTCCCAGGTACTTGAGAGGCTGAGGCAAGAGGACTGCTTGAGCCCAAGAGTTAGGCATAGCACTCTAACCAGGGTGACACTGAGACTCTGTCTCAAAAAAAAAAAAAAAAAAAGAAAGAAAAAAAAAGAAACAAACAAAAACACTCAGATTTTCAATGATTTTTTTTTTTCTTTTTGAGACAGAGTCTTAGTCTGTTGCTGGGCTAGAGTGGATGGCCTCAGGCTAGCTCACAGTAACCTCAAACTCCTGAGTTCAAGGACCTAATGGTGCTTAATTACATATGATGCATCTTAATAACATATTGTACATCTTGTTTTTTTAACTGATCAATATTTGTAACAGGTATGGACACTGGCTCCTAGATTTTGTTGATTTATCAAAATTGGCTCCTCTAGTTTTGAATAAAAGCTAACAAAATTTTACAAATATATAATATTGCTAAGTAAACAAACTGATGTACTTTGTATACTTTTGAAGGGGACTGATACACTATGAGATCTCTTAAAATTAAATGGCGCAAACTCGGTGGCACCTGTAGCTCAATTGGTAGCTGAAGCCATACACGGAGGCTGGAGGGTTCGAATCTGGCCTGGGCCAGCTAAAACAACAATGACAATTGCAACAAAAAATAACTGGGTGTTGTGGTGGGCGCCTGTGGTCCCAGCTACTTGGTAGGCTGAGGCAAGAGAACCACATAAGCCTAAGAGTTTGAGGTTGCTGTGAACTGTAATGCCACGGCACTCTACTGAGGGTGACATAGTGAGACTTTGTCTCAAAAAATAAATAAATAAATAAATAAAGTAAAAAATAAACAATAGATAAATAAATGGAGCAAACTCATTGTATTCAGTATCAATACATTAAAAACATGTAAAAGAAACTTAAAATTTAAGAAATATTATTCTTTCTTATACATTAATTATGTTGGTGCTTTAGAAATTTTTTCTCACTAAAGCTATACTTCAAAGATTAAATAGGTTTTGATTGTGAGTTAGAATAATACTTTAGGTTGGTAGCTATTTCTTTTAAACCACTTAAAAGTTTTAATATCAGGTATGTAATAGACAAGATAAAGAGGTCATATGATATTCCTATGCAAGATGAATCTGGACAAATTAGTCTTGAGTTAATAGCTGTTAAGTTAAAAACAAATCTCTTTCTTTCTGATTTTATTGCCATGGAAAAATAACACTTGCATCCTATTTTAGTTTATACTAGTTTCGAGTTTGTTTTTCCACGAAATGCCTAATGATTTTTAATTTCTTTTTTTTTTGTAGAGACAGAGCCTCACTTGATTGCCCTCAGTAGAGTGCCGTGGTGTCACACAGCTCACAGCAACCTCCAACTCCTGGGCTTAGGCAATTCTCTTGCCTCAGCCTCCTAAGTAGCTGAGACTATAGGCGCCAGCCACAACGCCAGGTTATTTTTTTGTTGCAGTTTGGCCGCTGCTGGGTTTCAACCTGCTACCCTGGGTATATGGGGCCAGTGCCCTACCCACTGAGCCACAGGCACCACCCTTTTTAATTTCATTGATTTTTTTTTTTTTTTTTTTATTGGCTTTGCTGGTCAGATATACTAATATTAGTCTGAATAATATTTGTAATTGCAAAATTATGTGTTCAACTAAATTAGGTAAAGGATAACAGGTAATACGTTTCTAAAAAGAAATTAGTTTTTATAATGCTACAAATCATAACCATTTAATGTGAAAGTGTGAACTTAAATTTTAATTTCCTGATTCTTAGTTAACATTAATAATATTAATATTAATAACATTAATAATATTAATACTAATAATGAGTTGATAAAGTGTTTGCATACCTAGGCAACATAATTTTAATATATATACATATACATTGATTCAGAGTAGTAATCAATAAATAAAGATGTGTACGTGCTTTTGGATTATGTTAAAGTGCATATTAACATATATTTTTAAAAATAAGGATGTGTATGACGGTAGGAAGATGTACATGTAAGAAAGTGGATGCATTTTGTTTGTCAAGGGAAAAAAAGTAAATAATTTGGTTTAAATTCCTAAACATTATTACTTATTGTTAAAAATATTGTTTGTAAATATGTATTGCCTTTGGATAAATTAAAGTCTCTGGAGATTTGCTTAATGTCTTCGCTATTTCTTGTTTTTGAGACAGAGTCTTACTTTGTTGCCCTTGGTAGAGTGCCGAGGCATCATAGCTCACAGCAACCTTAAACTCTTGGGCTCAAGTGATTCTCTTGCCTTAGCCTCCCGAGTAGCTGGGACTACAAGCACTCACCATGATGTCTGGCTAGTTTTTTTTGTTTTGTTTTGTTTTGTTTTCTGAGACAGAGTTTTACTTTGTTACCCTCAGTAGAGTGCTGTAGAATCACAGCTCACAGCAACCTCAAGCCCTTGGGCTCAAGTGATCCTCTTGTCTCAGCCTCCCTAGTAGCTGGGACTACAGGTGTCCCCCACAACATCCAGCTATTTTTAGAGACCGGGTCTCGCTCTTCCTTAGGCTGGTCTCGAACCTGTGAGCTCAGGCAAGCCACCCACCTCAGCCTCCCAGAGTGCTAGACTTATAGGCATGAGCCACTGTGCCCAGCCCTATCTTCACTATTTCAAGGTAACAGTTACTCAAATCTTTATATATTACGTATTCTACCTCACCCATTCTGATTTTAATTTCTGTAATAAAAGAACCACAGCTCTTTCACCTTAACATACTCTGATGGTTTCTGCCTTTTCTTTATATTTGCATAAAGCTCCCTATTATAAGCTAAAGATCAGGAATTGAGTCTTACAATGAGTCTTCTGCAAGAAACCTTATAAGGACCTTAAGGACCTCAGTAAACAATTGTATTATGTATTCCTGACTATTGTCATCAGGCAATAAACTCATGAGTATACATATAGGTTCAGAACCCCTTATCCAAAATGCTTGGCCCCAGTAGTACTTAGGATTTTGAAATATTTGAATATACTTCTCTTTTTTTGACAGAGTCTCAAGCTGTCACCCTGGGTAGAGTGCTGTGCCATCACAGCTCACAGCAACCTCAAACTCTTGGGGTTAAGTGATTCTCTTGCCTCAGCCTCCCACATAGCTGGGACTATACACACCCACTACAATGTCTGGTAATTTTTTTGTTGTGTTGTCATTGTTGTTTAGCTGGCCCGGGTTGAATTTGAACCTGCCAGCCTGGGTGTATGTGGCTGGCGCCTTATCCACTGAGCTACGGGTGCTGCCCCCCAACCCCCTTTTTTTTGAGACAGGGTTCTGCTGGAGTGTGTGATCACAGTTTACTGCAACATTGAACTCCTGGGCTCAAGCAAGCTTCCTACCCTCAGTAGCAGGGATTACAGGTATATGCCAGGAATATTTGCATATAGTTTATGAGTTATCTTGGAGAAAGGACCTACATCTAAAAATGAAATTCATTTATGTTTCATATACACCTTATATACATAGCCTGAAAAATAATTTTACATAATATTTTTAACAATTTTGTGCATGAAACAGTTTGTGTACACTGAACTACCAGAAAGCAAAGGCGTCACTATCTCAGCCATCTATATGGACAATTTGTAGTTGTTTGGCAATACCATCCTTCTTGACTGAATTTATGTGTAGCCAATAAGCAATCATTTTCTGACATTCACACTTAAATACTCAACAGTAAAAAATATGACATAACATCAACACAGTGAAAAAACAAAATGTGTTTGGGGTAACTAAGCAGCACGGTAGCAACACCAGAATACCTGTATCAGCTGTTAAACAGCAGCAACAATGGGAGGCTTTCTAACTTAACCTATGATACTGTGTTTTGATTAAAAATTGTACACTGTATAGCATCTTATATTTTTAGGTGAGAAGAAATGGCAGAAACAGTTGAGGCGCTAGGAAGTGGGTTCTCTAGGGATGAGGATGCACTCTGCTGGATGGCTGGACTCATCTGCCTTACCAGCTGACATAATTTCTTGTTCTGTTATGAATGCATACTGCTCTAGCCCTTCAGGAAGCCCGCACATTTTCCCCATCTTGTCTACAGGCTCCTTTTCTGCAGTGTTAATGTCATCTTCCCCCCGTAAGCCGAATGGAGGAGGCCATATCGTCATCACTATTATCATGATCACCTTGATTTAGCACCATTTCGTCCATTTTACCCTTGGTCAATGGTTAAACGAGAGCCTCATTATCAATTAAAAACTTGTTTGGTATCTGCTTCTTCCAGCTTATTGATGTACTATATTTTACTCTGCAGGTGGGAGGCCAGGGTGAGTTCAAGACTAGCCTAAGCAAAAGTGAGACCCCCATCTCTACTAAAAATAGAAAAAGTGAGGCAAGAAGATCACTTGAGCCCGAGTTGGAGTTTGCTGTGAGCTATGACGCCACAGCACTTTACCCAGGGTTACAGCTTGAGACTCTGTCTGAAAAACAACCCCCTCCCCCCCACATTATTTTGGATGAGAATTTCAGCTGAAGGATGAACAGAATAGTTGTCAAGGAATAACAAAATCTTATAGTCATCTAGTCCAGCTTCCCTGTAGTGAACGTGAGCTGCTAATACAAAATGTTAGTGAAACCAACCAGAAAAGTCCCTGGTGATCCATGCCTTCTTGTAAACATAATAATGGAGGGGTAAGAAAATGACTCTTTGAAAATGGTTAAGAAGGCAAACTTTTGACTACCCCAGCAAGTTACATTTAGGCATGCCTGCTGCATTGGCATATCCCCCAAGAATCCTGATTTAGGGAGAGGTAGTGATAGCAGTGGTAGGGGGAAGGGAGGGAAGGGAAAGGAAGGGAAGGGGAGGGGAGACGGAAGGAAGCATGCAAGCATGCTCAGCTCTCTTGCCATGTGACTTGGCAGAGAGTCCCGACTAGCAAGAAGCCCCTCAACCTTGGACTTTCTAGCCTCTGTAACTGTAAGAAATAAATTCCTTGAAAAAATAGCTTTGGAGAAGGGATGCTCTACCTGAGTGTTTGTCTGTGTGTATGTATGAGGTCAGACAATTAAGTTCGCAAACTCATCCTAGAAAAAGTACTATATACCTTGTTGCTGAATATCACTATGGTCACCTTTGAAGTACTCCCCTTGGGAAGTTATGCATCAATGCCGGTGGCTAGTCCACCTTTCAAAGCAATTTTGGAACTCTTTTTTCTGGAGTAACCATCAGAGCTGTTGTTGCCTAGCACACAGAACACACGATAACAATAATGAATGCCACTTAGCAAGACACTGCCATATGCCGACATGACCATAGCTGTGAACACTGACATACCAAGGTTAAGAAACCTCACCAAGTTGTTTGTATAGAGGTGTAAGTGCAGAGTGGCAAGTTCGTGAACTTAATTGTGAGATTTTGTACAATGAAGCTCTGATTGCCTCTAAGACTGAACCGAGATAACTGAGTCAGAGTTTCCAGTAATGTTTCAGTACAGGAGAGGACATCTTATGGCAGTAGACTGCTTAACCCAAGATCAAACAAAATGTGAATTAACTAGTTATCACAGACTGAATGGACTAAATACTCTGATTTAATTGTGACAAATGGTCTACTTTCCGTGGATATTTTAAAAAAAACTCATTTCTTTCTTCAAATGTATTTCTAATTTTTAATTTCACAGGTTAAAAAATCAGAACAAACCCTTCTTTAAATGGTTCTGACAGGACTCTCACACTAGAAAGAAAAGAATCCTTAATTTAGATCATAAACTAATAAAGCATCAGGCCAATTTAAAAGTAATAATTCTATAAAATGTAACAACATAATAGGGGTTGGCCTTGTTCTATAAGATAATGAAAAAATGGACAATTATTATGTAGTGTGTGCATTAATTAATTTTTTAATGACCATGTAGTTATTTATAATGATTCAGTAAGAATACATCCTCCTCCTTACCAGATAAATCTGACCTCCCCTTTACAGATAAATCTTTGTATTTATAACTGTGACTACACCAAAAGTTTAATTTAATTAGGTGTGGTTATCTACATTTCACATGTAGAACTTATGTCTAAAAGGCTTCCCAGGAAAATGGACGTGGTACTTGCCCATTCCAGCCTTCGAGGTTGTAAAGAATGACTTCCTAGAAGATCAGGAGTATTAATAAGCATGGGATGTCAGAAAAAGAGGTTGCCTGACAGCTGTAAGTATTGTAAACAAACCCATAGAAGTGAATCACATGGTTCTTGGTTTCTCATCTAAACAGAACTAAAAAAACATATTTTTTGAGATAGAGTCTCATTTTGAGGCCCTGGGTAGAGTGCCATGGTGTCATAGCTCACGGCAACGACAAACTTCCGGGTTCAAGTGACACTCTTACCTCAGCCTCCCAAGTAGCTGGGTCTTCAGCCGCCCACCACAATGCCTGGCTATTTGTAGAATAAGGGTCTTGCTCTGGCTCAGACTGGTCTCGAACCTCTGAGCTCAGGCAATCTACCTGCCTCAGCTTCCCAAAGTTCTAGGATTACAGGTATGCGCCATGTGCCCGGCATTTTACCTCTGACTCTTGAATTTCATGTGGCTTTAATTTTGTTCACCAAATAAAAGGAGGTTCTTTATCTTCTATTACCTTTGTAGATAATCTTGCCAAATACCGTAAGATATCAAACTAGCGACACTGAATTACTAGCTCATTAAACAAGTTATGTGACTGAAACCGTCCTTAATGGGGGGAACCTGACCACAAGGAGAGACTGTGGAAGCAACACTGCCATGCTGTCTTGCTTCCAATATTGCTAAGCAGTTCACGTACCAAAGGAAGGAAAGGAAAACAAAAAATAAACACCAATAAACACACACACAAATCTATATTGTACCCTGAAACGTCACAAAAATAACCTGGGTCACCCTGACAGTTCTGTTCTCCCAAATAAATGGTTAAAGATTTCTCACAGACTTGGACTCTTTGGGTTGGATGTGGTGGTGCACGCCTGTAGTCTCAGCACTTGGGAGGCTGAGGCAGGTGGACAGTCTGAGCTCACAGGTTTAAGACCAGCCTAAGCTAGAGCAAGAAACCTGTCTCTAAAAACAGCTGGGCGTTGTGGTGGATACCTGTAGTCCCACCTATTTAGGAGGCAGAGACAAGAGAATGGCTTAAGCCTAAGAGTTTGAAGTTGCTGTGAGCTGTGATGCTACAGCACTCTACCAAGGGAGACAAAGTAAGGCTCTGTCTCAAAAAAAAAAAAAAAAAATGCCCCAAAACAAAAACTTGGACTCTTTGTTATGCTGATTTCTGAAAATAGTTATGACCTTTGTGGATTTGATAATCTTGTGAGAGACTTGTTGTTTTCTCATTATACAAACAGATCTAAACTTGGTAACTTCGGTAATTTTATATTTTTTTATCCTTCAAATATTTCTTGTGTTTTGTATTTGGTGACTTCCTTATATTCTTGGCAAGTAGTATTTTCTTTTTGACAATAGTTTTTGGCATAGATGTGAGCAATAAATAGCCTTTGGATCAACGAAGAAATAAAAGCTGGACTTAGGGTGCGATTGTAGTATTTTTGAGAAGAGCCCATGAAGGGTATTTGTAAAATCTCCCATCTCAAACAACCCAAAGTAAATAATGGGCAGATTTTTTCAAATAACCCTAAATTTTTTTCTCTTGATTTAACTTGGAGTCAAACTCCTTTTACAAATACCAAAATAAATAAGAATGAAAAGAAACACACACAAAATAAATAAGAATGGTATAGTTTGTTATCTCTTTACCTTGTAAAGTCTAATCAAACTTCTGTGTGATGAGTGAATATGATATATATGAAACTGGGGATTTAGGTTTATCTTTTGAAAAGTCATTATTCATATTGCCAATCTATTTGAAATCAGGATGTTTCTCTTAGAACATACTTTTAATTCAGTAAAAATAAATAAATAAATAAATACTACTTACTGGATCAAAGACCAACATCCTGCAAAGGAGATGAACAGCTTCATGTGTAGCCTGGCTAGACAGGGTATAGAGTACAGGAAGAGATGGCTGTGAAAAAAATGAAAATTAAAATATTTACGTGAGTCTTTGTGTAAATATATATGGAATACAACCAATTCATAAAGTAAGTACTCAGCAGAACAGACAATGTTGCACATAAGTCTAAATTTGAGGGGAAGGAGTTTTCCCCTCATCAGTCTTCAAAAGCAACAATTGTCACTACTTCCAGAAGCATATTTTCCATCGCATGATTACCCCTGGAGGTCAAAGCACAAAAGAGCCCATGAAAACCAAAAACTAATCTTGTAAATATGGTGCTCCTGTTAGCCTTACATCTTAAATGCTTTGGCAAGAAGGGAAGATTGAATATGTCGAGGGGTGAGAGAAAAAAAGATTTAAAACTTTGGCTGCATGGAAAATTAAGTATGCAAATGGTAAGCTTACAATTTATTATCTTATGGTAGTGTTACCATGAAGGTGCTAAAATACTAGTCCTAGAGGAGCTATAGGACACTCAAGAATTTACAAAATCTGAGAAAGTGTACCACTGGCGTTGATGGTTCAATCTGAATTGCCTTTAGAACTGACTTCTCACTTAATGATTCTTTCCTAAATGACAGGCCATGTCCGACCCCTCCTGTGCTGGGGCAGGGAGATGGCTTTGATGACCTGGCAAGCCAGGGAGCTTATAAAGCTTCTATTTCATTGCTAAGCAGGTCAGAGGACAGAGCAGGTGAATGGCATCATTTACTCTCACACAGTAAATTCTTTAACATAAAAAGGAAATAAGGAAGGTGACAAAAAAATGTTCAGATACTTCCTTTCTTCTTATGGCATAATATAACCTTTGGCAGTGGGATTTTCTCCGAAGCTTTGAAAACTCCCAATGTATAGCCAAATTATTATTGGTTTGATTTTCATATCACCTTTTTTTTTTTTTTTTTAAAGAAACTAGTATCTTAGGGGGATAAATGGTTTACCTAATGCTTTTCAGAACTGGCTTCCACTGATAATCCTTCTGTGGGCAGACAAGTTTGGTAGGTCAAAGTCTATGAAATCAGCTCAAATAACAACAAAGTCAAAGTCTGGCTTAATGAAAACCAAACTTCAGGGGTACTGCCCTTCGCTGCTTTGAAAAGTGAAGAGGCTCGGACACAGTTTTTGCTGTGAGCTATGAGCATAGCCTCAGAGTCTTTTTTTTTTTTTTTTCCTTTGCAGTTTTTTGGCTGGCGCTAGGTTTGAACCTGCCAACTCCGGCATATGGAGCCGGTTCCCTACCCCCCCTTTGAGCCACAGGCGCTGCCCCTCAGAGTCTTATAGATTCTACAAATTCTTACAGAATCTATGACAGTATTTTATATACCTGCCTCCTTCCAACGGACACACCTCAGATTATAAGGAGGTGATTCTTTATTACACAGAAGTTTTCTTCAGGATCAAAGAGTAGTGAGATAATATTAGATGGGGATTCTACCTCTGTCTTATCCCTAATTAGATAAATCAACATGTTCAAACCCCAATATCTTTAAGTATAAAATTACATATATGCCCAGAACTCATACAGTACATTTTGCATCAAATATTTGAAGACCAACTTATTATTTTTTGGTGCATTTACATATTTGTAGCTAGAAAAGTATTTCTTATTTGTCTGTTTTTCAGACAGAATCTTGCTCTGTCACCCAGATTGGAGTGCTGTTGCATAATTTTAGCTCACTGTAAGCTTGAACTCCTGGGCTCAAGGAATCCTTGAGTTCCAATAAAACCATAGGTACACACTACCAGACCTAGCCAATTTCTTTAAAAATTTTTTTTGTTGAGACAAGGTCTCACTATGTTACCCAGGCCAGTTTTGAATTCCTGGGCTCAAGCAATCCCCCTGCCTCGGCCTTGGGGTTTCTGCGATTATGGGCACAACCTCCATCTGGCCCTCTTGTTTTAAAAATAAGGAAGTCTGTGAGAGCTTTGCCGTTATCCATATTAGTCAAGGTAGGAGAGGGAGGCAGAGATTGATGCAGGAGAGGTTTTAACTTACAATTCATGTATTTTCCCTAATAATTTGTATGTGTAAAGTAATTTAATATTCTTGAAAAAAAATTGGTTTGATTATGAATAGCTGTTCTCTCTCTCTCTCTCTCTCTCTCTTTTTTTTTTGAGACAGAGTCTCCCTATGCTGCCCTGGGTAGAGCGCCATAGCATCACAGCTCACAGCAATCTCCAACTCTTGGGCTTAAGTGATTCTCTTGCCTCAGGCTCCCAAGTAGCTGGGAATACAGATGCCTGCCACAACTCCAGGTTATTTTTTTGTCAGGTCTGAACCCGCCCGCCGCTATGTATGTGGCTGGTGCCCTAATCACTGAACTATGGGTACCGAGCCAGCTGTTCTCTTTTTTAATGGCTTATGGAAGTTGTCAGCCAAATTCCAGACAATTCTCATAACCAAAGTGTCTCACCATAAGCAATTTTTCCCCTTACTCTCTCCAAGTGACCCTACCCCTCATCCTATTTTGTGGTATGTTATAGCTTAGGGAAGGGAATACTGGAATGACCACTAGAAGACATGGGTTCAAATTCTAACCACCACTAGACTTGGGTAAGTCACTCAAGCCTTGGCTTTCTCATCTATTAAACTATGCCCGTACACACATCCCAACCTACCAACATCCTTGCTAATCACTTAACATCCTCTAAATGTCAGGCTCTGTATTAGGTGCAGGGGGCAAGAAAGATGAATAAGAATTCTGTGGTAGACAAGAAGTCAAGTAAATAGGTATTTTTTGAATGGAGGATAGAGAACAAATTAGAAGGCAAATTTTTAAAGACTTGGAATGAATGGATATGGAAAAGGGGTTAGAGAGGAGAAGCTTGAGAAAATTACATGAGTGCATGTTAAACCTAAAATTTTAAATGTCTTCCCCACCAAATTTCACCTTTCTTTACAGAAGTACAGCCTAACAGATATGCTAAAAACAAGGCTGTATTTCAGCCTACAATAGCCATATTATATGGTGTCTCCTTTTCTTTTCTTTCTTTTTTTTTTTTTTTTGGCAATTTTTGGCCAGGACTGGATTTGAACCCACCACCTTCAGTATATGGGGCTGGTGCCCTACTCCTTTGAGCCACAGGCACTGCCCTGATGTCTCCTTTTCTATGTTTATATGTATGTTAGAGGCACAGAGAAAAAGAAGAGTCAGTTCATTTATGCCAATACTCCTTCAGAGAGATAGCCATTAATAATTTAGTTTTTCTAGCACTGGCTCCACAGGAAAGATGGGATGCCAGAGGTACTTCAATTCTAATTTCACTTTCTTCTCTCTAAACTAGTTGGGCCCAGGATATCAGCAACATATAAGAAGTGTATCCTTTTCTTAAGTGCAACAGAATCAATTTGAACAAGAGAAAAAGAAAAAAGAATGCTTAGAAATATGCACTACACATCTCATTTAGAAAAGTTTTTGCCAATTCTCCCAACATTCACACATGTTAATTTCCATGTTTAAAATAAACCACTCCATTTTCTGTTTGTTCTGCAAGTTTGTAAGTCACTTAGCAATGTAGGAGTGAATGGGTGCCAGTGCTGAGTCATGAGGACAGGAAAGGGTATAAAGAGTGCTTCATTAATGACTATGATAAATAGTCGGTGAAATGAAGCAAGGATCAGCTGCTGGACTTGGGTCAGAGGCCCTAAGTGATATGCCACAGTCATCATGAACTGCTTGGACTTGGGTCAGAGGCCCTAAGTGATATGCCACAGTCATCATAGGCTAACTGCAGAGTGCTTGTACCAGGCTGTGCAATGGTCCTGAACAGACAGACATTTCTGTTAGTTTTCATCCCGCTACATGTAAGTTTTTGACTATTGTGGGCAGCAAAAAAACTATGACAATGAGATAGCAACTTAACTGAGCATGCACAATGCATAGCGCACTATAGTAAGCACTTTGAGTGACATAAAAGAAACTCCCATCTATAAAATAAATGTGAACTCTAACACTGCTTGAGCCTATTGAGTGTGAGATATGGTCCCTGTTAGGCACAAGGACTATTTTCATTTTAGTGAAAATATTTTGGGAACAAAGCTGGCAGCCTCAAGGCCACAGGTAGCCCTGTAGATCCCCAAGTACAGAATCCACTTTGTTTATAGAACAAATCCATTTAAAATTTGGGTTGAGTCAAAGGGCCGCACTCAAGGATCCAGAAGGCCGTACTTGGCCCCAAGACCACAAGTTCCCCGCTCCTGGATCCTATTAATAGGTCAGTACCTCCACAAATGTCTTCCTTAATAGATACTTGGGCTGTGGGAACTAAATTTCCCTTCATTTAAGATTTTGAGTTGTATGGCTGGGTGTGATGGCTCACACCTGTAATCCTAGCACTCTGGGAAGCTGAGGCAGGAGGATCGCCTGAGCTCAGGAGTTTGAAATCAGCCTGAGCAAGAGTGAAACTCTGTCTCTTTAAAAAAAAAAAAACAGCTGAGAGAGGATCACTTGAGCCTGAGAGTTTGAGTTTGCTGTAAGCTATGATGGCACAGCATTCAACCTCAGGGCAATGAAGTGAGACTCTATCTCAAAAACAAAACAAAACAAACCCCCCAAACAAAAGCCATATAAAGATTTTAATGGCTGTGCAAAATACATCTAGCCTTTGAGCAGAAATTATCTCCTAACTAGTTTGCACCTCACTAGTTTTCTCTTCAAAATCAAAATCTTCTAACAACAAGGCTAGCAGGGCTACCCCTAACTTTTACTGAGGTGTTCTCTTAAGACCATCAGGAAACTCAGTGATAAGCAAAAACATTACTATTAAGAGATCAATTCATGGATATAAGAAAAGATTTTGTCAGACATCTCAATCTATTTAACTAGTTGAACAAAAGTGGAACTTTAGATTTTCCTTTCCTTGCCCTTTTGTTTTAGAAAATTATATTTACTATTTTTATTTAATTAAAAAAAGCTCTAGGTTTTTATAACTAATGGAATTTGCAATTTCTAGTAGAAAAAGGACTCACTTGCCAGGAATCCTCAAAGCAGTACTTTGTGAATTTTGATACAGTAAGTTATATTTTTGAACTGTTCTAGAGGGCAGTTGGGAAATGCCTCAGGAAGCAGGCTGTTATTTAACAACTCTTTGACACAGAGGATTAATTAGCTGGCAACCATTAGCAACAGTTAAACTCTTCTGGAGGTGGAAGGGTGGCACCAATGTGTCTGATCTTAATCACTTTTCATTATTGGTTACCTCTAGCCAGGAAAGATTTTGCTGACCTCATCAGGTCAGTAAAAGAGGAAAATTATTTTGCTACTTTTAAGGACAGTTACCATGAAGTATTGACAAATTAATGTTCCTGATGCTAGCCAATAAACTGAACATAACATCTTGTTAGTTTCTTCTACAGTATACAACTTTCCTCTAGGTTAAGACTTAGTAGGCTCTTCTTGGGGTGTTATGGCCTCAAATTATTTCATTGTTTTAAGCTAAATGCAACAGAAATCTGTAACCATCAGGGTACTATTTAAAATATAAGCATACATATCTATTTACTAGCCTAAGCTTGTTCTGGAAGAGAACATACTTGAACATTGTCCTTTACGCCTGTGAAAACAGAAATTCTGGAGTCAAACTAGAATGACAGGGGGAATTGCAAGGGAAGGCAAGGCCTTGATCAAATGTTTCACTGGTAGTTTAAAAGGAGGAACATCAAATTAGTCTGTCATTTGGTACCATCAATCAGATCCCAATTCAAAAGAAAGCAAGGCTAAGAACATTAGTTCCCAGGTCATCCTGTTCAAGCCTTATTTGTTTTTTTAGTTTGTCATTGCTAGTAAAAGTATTCCCTTTACTCACTCTTCACATTATTAAGCTGTTTTTCCAAAGGAGGTCAGGAAAAGTACTTATTAAAAAATGCTGTTAGATCAACAGGTGGAGATAAAAACCATCTTGTCATTCTCAGCAGTGGCTTGGCTGGTTGCAAAATAATATTGATCAGGGGATATCTGGAAATCTCTCTTCATACTTCTTTTTCAACATTCACATCTGATTCAGTGTTAATGGCAAGAATGCAATAGCAATAGCTTCACATTTCTGGCTGGAATAGGAGATACCAATTTTGGCTGAGTACTCGGAAAGGACATATTTATATACATGCATAAGATTATACCACTGGGGTCAAAGGTATTGCTCCAGGAACATTTGCCATATACATCAATAAACCAGGAGATACAAAGTCAAGGGTCATTTATTAGCAAAGGGGCTATAAAAATATGTACTTTCTCCTATGGCATTGGGAAAAAAAGATATTTTATGTAGTTTGACAAATATTGGACATTTTCTTTCTTAGGACCATGACATAAAATGCCCCCTGTGTGTATATGTGTGTGTATCACAAATAATGTCTTTGTTTAAAAATTCTCAGTACATTATTATGATATTGCAGGGATAATTCTGCCCAAACAGACGATTAGCAGACAGAGATCCCCTCCCGCTCCATTTACCTGTTTATGAGGACCCCTGAGTATGTGTGCCTTAGCGCCTTCACAAGCCGTCCTCATTGCTTCCAGTGATGGTGTACCCAACAGATCCGTGATTAAATCCAACTACAAGGAAATGTAAAAGCCAGATAGATAGTAAGCTCATGGAAACAACCTTACATTACTCTTAAAGCACAAACCAAGGGATGAGGTTCAAATTTGGGGGGAAAAAACCCTTAAAATAAGCTTCAGGTTAACTGACAGGAGCCCCTACTTTTACTTTCTGGCCTATTTCTTTTTTTAATGTATTGGGATTAATAAATTCCTTATTTAAAGAAATGTGTAATAAGTAAATTCCTATTATTATTTATTATTCCTATTTGTTAGGAATCCATGATAGAAACATAGAAAATATGTTTTGGCAAGCATAGCATTCTAAGGCAAGAGCAATTTACATGTCTGCTTTTACTATCCTTGTTTTCTTGATACCGTAGCATCTAAGATCCTTGCAAAGTTAAACTGTTCTGCTGATGGTTAATGACTGTTCTTTTCAAACAGCAAATGAATAGATTCTGATGCTTCAATGGATTCAGGCTCATCAAGGAGCTAATCCATAAATCAGACATCTGTGATTTTAATATATACTCAAAACACTCACACCTGAAATGAAAGCTAAGTTCTCAATGTTTAGGCCAATACACACCCTTTACATTCTAGTCATGCTAGAAATCCCTTACACTAGCAGAAAACAGTGATACTGGCTTGGCGCCTATAGCACAGTGGTTACAGCTCCAGCCACATACCCAAGGCTGGTAGGTTTGAACCAGGCCCAGGCCAGCTAAACAACAATGATAACTGCAACAAAAAAATAGCCAGGCATTGTGGTGGGCACCTGTAGTCCCAGCTATTTGGGAGGCTGAGGCAAGAGACTCTCTAAAGCCCAAGAGTATGAGCTTGCTGTGAGCTGGGACACCATGGCATTCTATCAAGGGTGACAAAGTGAGACTCTATCTCAAAAAAAAAAAAGAAAAAGCAAAAGAAAACAGTGATACTTAGAAAAGGATGACACCTTACAGGCCCACAGTGAGCTGGGCACAATAAATAAAACCAATGTAAGAGTCTTCTCACAGGCTAACAAACATATGAAAAAATGCTCATCGTCCCTAATTATTAGAGAAATGCAAACCAAGATATCGTCTAACCCCAGTGAGAATTGCCCACATCACAAAATCTCAAAACTGCAGATGCTGGCATGGATGCAGAGAGAAGGGAACACTTTTACACTGCTGGTGGGACTACAAACTAATACAACCTTTTTGAAATGAAGTATGGAGAACTCTCAGAGAACTCAAACTAGACCTCCCATTTGATCCTGCAATCCCATTACTGGGCATCTACTCCGAAGGAAAAAAAAATCCTTTTACTATAAGGACACTTGCACTAGACTGTTCATTGCAGCTCAAGTGACAATCACCAAAATGTGGAAACAGCATAAACGCCCACCAACCCAGGAATGAATTAATAAGCTGTGGCTACAGGCACCGAGCCAACAAATGCAATCAATGTAACCTGGTTCCTTGTACCCTCAATGAATCCCCAACAATAGGAAAAAAAAAAAAAAAAAGAGTCTCTCACAAACAAGTCTTTGTAGGTGGCAAACTAGTTTACCAATTTTCTGTAGTGCTACAACTGTTTTAACTTCATAAGTAAATTAATAATAATATTCCACTTGGATCCCTGCAGAATGGAACATTCTTACCTAGAGAATACTTCTTTTCCTGGTTCTAAGGTTGATAATTATTATTATTATTTTTTGCAGTTTTTGGCCAGGGCTGGGTTTGAACCCATCACCTCCGGTATGTGGGGCCGGTGCCCTACTCCTTTGAGCCATAGGCGCTACCCAGGGTTGACAAATTTTAATAAAGCAACATTTTTTGCACTTGTCTAAATCATGGGCATGCTGATCACTGCCCTCCAGATTAATGAAGGTTACTTGAGAAGCTTGCTTTCCACGGAAGATCTCTATATAAAGTTTTTTTTGGGAAAGTGTGTAGGTAATACTTTTGGACCTCTAAAGGCAGAAAAGAAATAACTAGCTCATAAAACAGAAATAATCAGAAAGTTGTCTACAATGGGTCAGCTCTATGGATGAGAAATACTTTTATGAAGTCTGCTGGCACTAGGGTAATTATTTCTCAAAGATAGAGACAAAATACAACTACTTCATTTAGAAGTTAAATCTTGATTTCTCATCCCAAAACACACCAAAAATTAGATAGATATGAGTTTTCCTTCAGTGGCTATGCCAGACTGGTAAAACTCAAGACCTTTGTATTTTTCTAGAAGATGAGGTATCTGAATCCCATCCTAGTTGTTTCACACTTTCTTTTACATTTTTTGGAAAAACTCAAAATTCTTGTTCAATATATAGGATTTGAAGACTTCCTTATCTTTTTTTTTTTTTTTTTTAAGATAGAGTCTCACTTTGTCACTCTTCGTAGAGTGCTGTGGCGTCATAGCTTACAGCAACCTCAAACTCTTGGGCTCAAGCGATCCTCTTGCCTCAGCCTGCCCAGTAGCTGGGACTACTGGTGCCCACCACTATGTCTGGTTATTTTTAGAGATGGGGTCTCACTCTTGCTCAGGGTGGGTCTCGAACTCCTGAGCTCAGGCAATTTTCATTGTTTTTTACTTAAGCTTTTCTGTATGCAAGGTAGTAGTCAGCATTCATTTTATGGTTGCTTCTTATGTCCAGATATCATAGTCTCTAGGTACAGTATATACTCGAGTATAAGCCGAGTTTTTTCGGCACAAAATTTGTGCCGAGTTCAGGTTTTTCGGCACAAATTTTGTGCCGAAAAAACTTGGCTTATACTCGAGTATATATGGTAAGTCTGTTAAACCTTATTTTTTTAAAGAAACTGAATAATAAAGAGGATACTGTCAATACTACTCAACATTAGATTATATATTAATATGTACCTGGTAATTTTTGATAATGCCAGGATCAATTTTTAAGATATAAACTTAAAAAAAGTTTGAACATATAGGAGAGAAATAAGTTTAAATTTAAATACTAATCAAAGCATATATAATTTCCTTCTTTCTTTTTTTAAGAGACAGAGTCTCACTTTAACGCAATGAGTAGAGTGTTGTGGCATCACAGCTCACAGCAACCTCCAACTCCTGGGCTTAAACGATTCTCTTGCCTCAGCCTCCCGAGTAGCTGGGAATACAGGCGCCCACCACAACACCCGGCTATTTTTTTTGTTGCAGTTTGGCCAGGGCCGGGTTTGAACCCGCCACCCTCGGTATATGGGGCCTGTGTCCTACTCACTGAGCCACAGGCACTGCCCAGTATATGTAGTTTCTAATGTATTAGTTAACAATTCTTTGTAGATTAAGAATAGAAATAATTCTGTCTCTATTCAAGAACATGCTTTACAAAGATACACAGTAGTCAGTGTGATCTTTGAAAATGTCACCAATCAAATCTTAACACACCCTTGCTCAAAACCTTCATATACTTTCCATCACACTAGAATTAAATTCCAAATCCTTATCAGGTCTCCATGGTCAGACTCTTTCTCTCTTTCTGACCTCATTTCCTACAGGTTCCCATGATTATGCCATCTCTCGACTTGCCACATTTGTTCAAGTTCTGCTTCAAGAACTTTATCACATTGGTTGTCCCTTTCCCTAGAACATTTCCCCAGTATCTTGCTTCCTCATTTCCTGTCCATGAAATGTGACGCTGCAGAGAACCTTTTAATGCTACTCTGTTCTCCCATCACTCTCTACCTCTAACCTGGTTTTTAATTTTTCTTCATGGAATATGTTATTACTTGGGATTATATTTATTTGCATAATTATTTTCTGTCTGATGCGAAAGTTTCAAAAAGGCAAGAATAACTTTGTTTTATTTACTGCTATATCCCTAGCATGCTGGCACATCTGTATACCACCATCATAACTGCAAACATGTACTGGGTGCTTACTATGTGCCAGGCCCTATTTTAAGCTTTACTACTTCACTGACTCGGCACAACAATCTTCAGAACGGTTTCAGGAACCAAAACAAAATAAAATAGAGGTTAAGTAACTTGCCCAAGATTTAATAGTAACTAGCAAAGCTGGGATTTGAACCTACTAATCTGATTCCACAGCCTGACCTCATTGTTGTTACATTATTTTCATGCAAGTAATATAGCTAAAATTTATGAATAAAAAATAGGAATTATTCCAAGAAAATATGTGTATTAATGAATTTGCTTTAAAGACTATTAGAGTAACATGAATGGCTTCTTGAAGCTACATTTTAATAATCTCCTGATATTATGCACCATATTTAAACATTTTAGCCTAATAATAAAGGTTAGAAATTTTTTGAAGTATTCAATACAACAAAAATATATTCAAAGCACAAAGTGTTAAGTACATTAAGTCACCAAATAAATTTCAAGTCAAAGCCATTCAGTTAGAAAGAATAGAGGCCTTTTAACAACTGAAGATTACACCTGTGCAAATTGTTACAGCAGAATAAGCTGGTATGCATCAGTGCATGTAATAAAGTCAACATGCCCTCTAATAGGCTCGTAAGTTACCAAAAAAGTCTCTGTAAACTTCAACTTTGTAACTTTCTGAATTTTAAGTGAGCTTGAATTTGCTATAAGCAAATTAGTAAAATGAATTAGTAAATTAGTAAATGAATTAGTAAATCCAAGACATGTGCAAGATAGTTTTTTCCTTCAAATATGTAATAGAATTGAATGCTACTAAAGCCTTAAAGTAAAATGATACCTGCTGAATGGGACTCTGTGCCTGAAACAATATTCTTCGTCCTAGTAGTTCTGCAAAGATACATCCGACAGACCAGATGTCAATAGCATTGCTGTAATGACGGCTGCCCATCAGGATTTCCGGAGCCCGATAATACTGAGTAACAACTTCCTGAGTCATATGACGGGATTCATCTAATTCTTCCACTCTGGCCAATCCAAAATCACAAATCTAAATAGAAAAGACAATGAAAACATTGTTAAGCAGACAAATAAATACATTTACAAATAGAAGAGTAAAAACACCAAAATCTTACTAGAACTCTAAACTTTTAAAAGTTTTTAATGATATAGGTAGAGTATATTTGTGTCACAGACAATCTGGTCTTATCTAGATGAGAAAGAAGAAAAGTCTCAAACTTCCATATAAATTTCTATATCAAATGATGAATCTTAACATGTTGTTGACCAGCAATTTTACACAGAAATCATCCATGTTATCCATGCTGACTCGTGAATGGTCAGCAATGTGTCAAAAATATTCTTCTCATTAATGAAATTATCTATTTTCAACTGATAACTAAACTAAAAACACTTGCTGAATGGATATTTCTAGACTTAATTTAGAAACCAAATTATTGGCTGGGTGTGGTGTAGCTCACAGCTGTAATTCTAGCACTCTAGGAGGCTAAGGCAGGAGGACTGCTTGAGATCAGCTGTTCAGGACCAGCCTGAGGAAGAGTAAGACCCTGGCCGGGTGCAGTGGCTGACACCTGTAATCCTAGCACTATGGGAGGCCCAGGAGGGTGAATTGCCTGAGCTCACAAGTTCCAGACCAGCCTGAGCCAGAGTGAGACCCCATCTCTAAAAATAGCCAGATGTTGTGGCAGGCACTTGTAGTCCCAGCTACTTGGGATGCTGAAGCAAGAAATTGGGTTACTCCAAAGTGTGTTAAGCTGGTGTGTGCTGTGATGCCACAGCAGTTTACTGTGGGTGACAATTTGTGACCGTGTCTAAAAAAAAAAAAAAAAAAAAAAAGAGTAAGACCCTGTGTCTAGGGTGGCGCCTGTAGCTCAAAGGAGTAGGGCTTTGGCCCCATATACTGGAGGTGGTGGGTCTAAGCCTAGGCCCAGCCAAAAACTGCAAAAAAAACCCCCAAACAAACAAACAAAAAAAACCCCATGTCCACTAAAAATAGAAAATTAGCTGGGTGTTGTGGTGGGCGCCTGTAGTCCCAGTTACTCAGCAGGAAGATCTCTTGAGCCCAAGAATTCGAGGTTGCTGTGAGCTATGATGACGCCATGGCACTCAACCTCAGGGTAACACATGAGACTGTCTCAAAAAAAAATTTCATTTGTATATGTGGGAATAAATAAGTATGAAGCCAACATCTTTAAAACTTAAGAATGAAGGAAAAATTTCCAGACCACACAGAAAAACCACATACCAACAAAAGTCTCAGCTCATCAAATCCTCCCAAAGGCTAGTGTTCAAATAACATTTTAAAAACTCTTTAATTTGGCTATGACTTTTCAGGAAAGCAAAACCAAACCAAAGGAAAGAACTTCAATTCTTTTTTCCATTTATGTGAAAAAAAACAACAAAAAAAACTAACCTACCCCCAAAACGTTTTCTGTTATAAAGCAAATCCCTTGTTAAAAATATCTGTGTGATCTTAAGTTGTTTTTAACAACTTATATGGAAGACAACCTGAGCCCCAAGTATAAAGCTCACATGATCAGATTAACTAAAAACATTCCAGCAAAATTATATATCTATGCTTAAGAGAAAACAAAATATATAAACAATATGAACAAATAGTAACTTTCAAATGTTTTATTATAATTATCTTCAATGAATTTGTACATTTGAGAAGAGAGAATGAGGGTCTGTAGCCTAGCTGTCTACTCTGGCTTTTGAAAAACAGTTCTCTAAAGTGAATCAAAGGAGCAGAGCAAAATTTCAGTTTGTTCTGTTTGTGTGTTGTGTATGCATTGGTGATATTTTCCTTTAGTTGCCCTTTTGTGTAACCAGGGGTTACAATACCATAATAGACGATTTGGAAAATGAACTTAAGCAGTTAATGGCATCAAGCATCGTAGGTTCTGCACAAAAGTCCTTTGTGAAGTCTTCCAACCAAAATTCAAAATAAAAAAATTGGCTTAAATTGTCACAAGACTGATTTGGTGTGAACCAGACAAAAAAAATCCTAACCATAAGGTTTTAAAATATTTTGTGTTTTAAAAATTTAAATGGGTGGTCGGGTGCAGTAGCTCATGCCTGTAATCCCAGCCCTCTGGGAGGCCAAGGTGTGTAGATTGCCTGAACCTAGGAGTTCTAGACCAGCCTGAGCAAGAGTGAGACCCTGACTTTTCTAAAAATAGAAAAACCAGCAAAGTGTGGCAGGTACCTCTAGTCCCAGCTACTTGGGAGGCTGAGGCAAAGGGATCCCTTGAGCCCAGGAATTTAAGGTTGCTGTGAACCAGGTACTCTACTCAGGGGGGGGAAATTAAAATGAGTTATAAGGATAGGTTGCAAGTTCTCCTTAAATAGTGAAAAGGTGGAGGAAGGATATACTCACTGACCTATAAAAGAAATATTAACTTTATTAGACCTTGGAGAGCATTAATTTCTCTGTGGAAACAGAAGACTCATTACAATATCACCTGTTTTCAGGGAAAATATGAAAAGCAAGTTTTTGGGCTGGGTGTGGTGGCTCACGCTGTAATCCTAACATTTTGAGGGGCAGAGGTGGGTGGATTGCTTTAGCTCAGAAGTTGGAGACCAACCTGAATAACAGTGAGACCCCATCTTTAAAAATAACCGGGCATTGTGGTGGGCGCCTATGGTCCCAGCTACTTGGGAGGCTGAGGCAAGGTGATCACTTGAGTCCAAGAGTTTGAGGTTGCTGTGAGCTATGACATAATAGTATTCTACAGAGGGTGATGATGTGAGACACCATCTCAAAACAAACAAGTTTTTATCTTTTTGTAGGTAAAGCTGGGTGAGGGTTCTTTAAGGTATAATGAAGGGAGACTTTTCATTCATAAGTGATATAACCTACAGCTTTTAGTGAGAATTGGCTTGTAGTTCAAAAAAAACCACTATCTGAAT
The DNA here is from genome assembly GCA_963574355.1 of Loris lydekkerianus. NCBI lineage: Eukaryota > Metazoa > Chordata > Mammalia > Primates > Lorisidae > Loris > Loris lydekkerianus. The sequence continues at coordinate 24,334 of CAUYPK010045923.1, forward strand.
ACACTTGGCTTTTAATGCTTAGCTTAACTGCTACTAGCAACCTAAGTAACAAATGATAGTCTTGATTACTTTTAAAGTAGATAACATTTTAAAATGTTTTTTTCTTTCTAAACATATCAGTTGAAATGCTTACTGTAGGTAGATGTGTCCAACTTTTTCTTTCTGGTGCACACTGAAGGCTAAGAATTGTCTTGGGTCATTAAGTACAGACACTAACAAAAGCTGATGAGCAAAAAAATAAAAAATAAATAAAGGTCTGTGCAGGCTGAGCTCAGTGGCTCATGCCTGTAACCCGAGCACTCTGGGAGGCCAAGGTGAGTGAACTGCCTGAGCTCACAAGTTTGAAACCAGTCTGATTAAAAGTGAGACCTCATCTCTAAAAATAGCCAGGTGTTGTGGTGGGTGCTGTAGTACCAGCTACTCGGGGGGCTGAGGCAAGAGAATCATTTGAGCCTAAGAGTGTGAGGTGGTTATGAGCTGTGACACCACAGCACTCCACCGAGGGCAACAAAGTGAGACTAAAAGGTCTGTGCATACTTTTCATGATATCTGACACCACAGATAAGTAAAGCAGGTCTCAAATAATCTGATGTGGCCTATGGGCCACAGGTTGGACAGCTCTGCATGTAGATTGAAGCACCTTATACTACAGCTGTCACTCACGGACTTTTTTTTTTTTGTAGAGTCAAGAGTCTCACTTTATTGCCCTAAGTAGAGTGTCCTGGCGTCACACAGCTCACAGCAACCTCCAACTCCTGGGCTTAGGCGATTCTCTTGCCTCAATCTCTTGAATAGCTGGGACTACAGGCGCCCGCCACAACGCCCAGCTATTTTTTTGTTGCCGTTTGGCTGGGGCCGGGTTTGAACCGACCACCCTCGGTATATGGGGCCAGTGCCCTACCCACTGAACCACAGGCACTGCCCCACTCACGGAATTTTTATTTGCTTACACAGCTCTAAGAAAGCCCTTATCTCTAATTTCTACGATGAGGAAAAATACAGTAGCCCTCTCACTATTCAGGAGTTCTGCCAGTACATAGCTATGTTAGAGATGAGAAAACACACATATATAGATTTTGCTATTTGTAAAGCACTCTGACAAAAGACAGTGAGTGGTGGTACTAGGGAGAGAAGTAAAACAAACTTGAGATTCTGGAACTACTAAATATAATTAATCCTGTCATCAGTTCCTCCACAGAGAAATAACAGGATTGTCTACTACATATTGTGGAGATACATTTGGTAGGGGCATATATCCTTTTCAGGCTTAGCATTTTCAAGTAGGTGTTTGCTTCCTCCTTTGTTATCTCAATCAAACAGCATACAAAAATATTAACTGTGCAAAAATGTAGCCAGTCTTCCTAAAAGCTACACTTCATTCTCACATACATAGAAGCCTGCTGGTCATCTATTATTTCTTCTAACATACACTTCCTTTAATAATGGAACAATCTAAATAAAAACAAGCCACCTCATCCATTCTTCTTTCTGGTTACAATGTAACTAGAAATTCCAATTTCATTCAGTGATTCCAAAACATAGGCAAAGTATCATGAAAAGAGCATGAGCTAGGACTACAAATTAGATACTATGGCCATGACTAGTGATATTGCTGCAGAAAACTGGGTGCTTATTTTATTTTATTTTATTTTATTTTGCAATTTTTGGCCAGGGCCGGGTTTGAACCCACCACCTCCGGTATATGGGGCGGGGGCACTACTCCTTGAGCAACAGGCGCCGCCCAACTGGGTGCTTTTTTTAATGAAGAAACAACACTGTAGAAAATGGAATACTTTAACTTTTGGTGAAGTAATAAAAATAAACAACTATTTCTTCTATAAAATTGTTATTCTTTAGCCTGCTTTGACATTGTGGTTTTTCTCAGATATTTAAATAAACTGAAAGCCTACCTTTAGAACACAGTTGCTGTTCACAAGGAGATTCCCTGGCTTAATGTCTCGATGTAAAATGCCAGCTGAATGGAGATATTTCAAACCTGAAATAACAAAGAGATTAATTGCAGATATTTCATTCCTTTTATTCAACCAACAATTTGGGAAAAATCTTAGAAGGAAATAGAATAGAGGGTTTAAATTCTTTCCCAAATAACTGAATAGACCTTACTAAAAGCTTGACTTAGCCCCACCTTAAAAAGCTGTTATTTTGCTACCATAAAATAAAATGCCATCAATGGTTTGCAGTCTAGACGTAACATTTATAATTCAGAAGAGTATATAGGTTTAAGTATAGATAAGGCTCTTAAGGACTGGAGTTAAAACTGACCACAGTAATATTCTTACATTGCTAGTGAGTATGGTTCCTGGGGTTCTGCTACTGATATTCTTAACCTGCAGTTTAACCTGCTCCAGCAAAACAGTTGCCATTAACCAACAGACAGCCTTTCCCAGTTCAGATTTTTCAAAATTCAGGAACTTGCCCAGGTTTGTCAGTAGTAATCACTACTGAGAATCAAGAAGGTAATTAATCACTTTTAAAATATTGAGTTGCAGTGTCAAAGTTGAGTCTTTTTGGAATAGAATGTAGTAAATTAAATCCTTCACAATTGTAGAAAAGTCTGTAGCTTCCCCATTTCTCCCTATCACAGAATATCAACAAATCTATTGGATAGAAGTGAACTTCCTACTTTTAATATTTTATATATATGTATGTGTGTATATAAATATGTTTATTTATTATTATTATTTTTCAAAGACAGAGTCTCACTCTGTTGCCTAGGCTAGAATGCTGTGTCATCAGCCTACCTAGCTCACAGCCACCTAACAGTCTTAACACTTCGGGGCTCAAGTGATCTTCCTGCCTTACTTAGCCTTCCAAGTAGCTGGGAGTATAGACACTCACCACAACACCCAGGTAATTTCATCTATTTTTAGTAGAGATGGGGTCTCACTTTTGCTTAGGCTGGTCTTGAACTGCTGCGCTCAAGTGATCTTCCTGCCTCCGCATTCCAGAAGAGTGTTAGAATTATAGGCATGAGCCGCTGTGCCTGGCCTATATGTTTTAATCTTTTTGGCAGATGTTTTTCAAACTCTATAAAGAAAGATGCTCTTAATTCTGTGAATCTTGTGGGAGGAAAAGTATTTTACTAAGGAAGAAAGCTATTTCAGCTTTAAACAATTCTCCATCTGTAATGGCCAAGTTCTGAAGGAAACACCTGATTGGCCAGAAGAGGCATCGATAATGTCGGCCCCAATCCCTTCTCAGTCACGTTCTTGTTCTTTAAGGAGTCCATGTGAAGTTATTTACCTGGCTGTTTCTATGGGTCTTCCGCATCTGTTTTGGTTTTAAGGGTCATTTTGTTTCTTAAGAGTTTGACTCAGGTATGGCAGTTAACACTCTGACAGGCCCAACCACCACTGGTTTGCAAGACAGATGTCATCCATAGGGGACACAGTCACTTTTCACTTTAGTTATCTGATAAGACACACTCCTACTCTGTGTGGGCCTTACTAAAGACCGTTTAGTAAATTTGTGGCAAATCATCCAGCTTATTTACCTCTGTAGGTTAACCCACTCAAATTAATTAATTTGACAGGGACTTCTCTTACCTCACTAAAAATAAAAACCATTTGGTTCCCCCCTGAAAAGCCTCTTATTTAATATCACGTATAGAAATTATAAAATGTGTCTTGTTCAAATGAAGAAAGTATTCAGGGAAAAAGAAAGCCTTGAAAGGTCAGATTAAAGTCCAAATGAGAAGTAGAACATTTTATTCATACCAGTGACAGTAGCTTTTTCTTCACATAGAAAATCTTACCTCGCAAAATCTGATAAAGAAAAACTTTGACATGATCTGAGCTGAGTGGCTGAGGAGAGACGATAATTTTATGTAGGTCACTCTGCATCAATTCTGTGACAACATATCTTGAGGTCTTAAGTTAAGGAGAGTTCAAATAATTCAGCCTCCAACCCCTTCAAAGTAGTCACTGACTCTAAAGCATAACTTCCATTCTTAAGGCTAGAAAGAGTTAGGGAAAGAAAGCTCCTAGACAGCATTACAGGGGTAGGAATTCCAAGCCTCACAAGATAAAACATTGCTAAAATTCAAAGAATTTACACACTTAAAAGTTAGAACCAAATGATTTCCTTAAATCAGAATTATAAAAGAGTAAACCAAAGGTAAACATTTTAAATAATAGCTAAAGAAGTGTGAGAATCAAACAATCTCAAGGCCTACAAAAGGGGGGTCGGTGATCTCATCGTAGGCCATCAAGGCAGCAATGGAAAAGATCACAACTAATCCAACTGTGGTTTAAGTTACTTTCTACATTGTGGTACTCCTAAAAACGAGTAAAATGGTTAGTTCAAATACAAGTCTCTCTACAATTTTAACAACGAATTCTTTTATTATTTAGCTTTGTATACATTTATTAAACCTCTTACTAGATTTTAAGCTTCCTGCGCTTTGTACTCTGTTGTATCCTCAGGGGTCTGCTTAATCAACACATGGCAAATGATCAAAGGCTGGAGTCTGGGAAGCCATGGAGATGCGGAATTCTGATCTCTGGAAAAGCACATGAGTGTTAGAAACATTAAGGAATTAAAATTGGGGTGAATTTTATGATTTAAGTATAACTTTCTTTAGGGCAGTTTCTAACTTAATGTTTCAGCAAAAACAAGTAAGAAAGGGGATAACACTTAGGAGTAGAGAATTAATAATGATAGCATTTGGCACAAACAGTTGAAAACTTCCTCCTTGAGACTTTTTTTTTTTTACAGTTTTAAGTGTACCAAACTGTCAGCTTTCCTTCTCCCTCACTGGTTGCTTTTTCTTAGTCTCCTTTTTTGGTTTTCCTCTCTTCAACCACTTGATGTTGAAATGAGCCAAGACCTTGTCCTGGGTCTTCTTCTCGATCTATACTCAATTTTCTTGAGTATGCAGATCCAATTCCATGTCTTTTTTTTTTTGAGACAGAGTCTCACTATGTTGCCCTCAGTAGAGTACTGGTGCTGTCACAGCTCACAACAACCTCAAACTCTAGGGCTTAAGCGATTCTCTTGGCTCAGCCTCCCAAGTAGCTGGGGACGACAGGCGCCCACCACAATGCCCAGCTATTTTTTGTTGCGGTTGTCATTGCTGTTTAGCTGGCCCAGGTTGGGTTTGAACCCGTCAGCCTTGGTGTTATGTGGCCAGCACCACAATCACTGTGCTACGGGAGCCAAGCCCAATTCCATGCCTTTAAATAATATTCATGCTGATGACCCCCATACTTATATCTTTAATTAATCTTTCCTTAAGTCATGATTGTTATACCAAACTGCCTATTCATCTCTACTCAATGCCCAACTGATATTTCAAACTAACATGTCCCAAACTGTATTTTTGTTTATTTTTTTCCACCACTTTTTAGCTGCAAGCTTTCCCACAGCCAATCTACTTCTCTGGCAACTTGTTCACACCACAAATAAAAGAGTCATTGCTGCCTTTCTCTCTCACCATACCTCCAATTCATCAGAAAATGCTTTGAGTAGTGCTTTTGAGTATCTTCAAAATTTAGCAAAAATCCAGCCACTTCTTAAGCCCACTGTTAGCACCCTGGCCCAAGACTGCTAGATTTCTAAAATACAACAACCAGAATAATTTTTTTGTTATAGTTTTATTGTGTCTATATATAAGACATTTACTTTATTATATAAAAAATATAATTTTTTTTTTAACATTTAGATATTTTAATCTCAGGTTTTATAATCCAGATTCTTACCAAAGAAATATAAGATACTTCATAAGGAAAATTAGTGAAAGAATGACATTTGTCATGTAGAATTTCCTTATACTACATAGGACAATTTTCAGTGACATGTTAGAATTATTCTATAAAATGATAAACAGTTACGATTTGTTCGTTTTTCATCTTAATAGTTTTTATTCAACTTTTTCTTTTTTTTTTTTTTTGAGACAGAGTCTTTGTCATCCTCAGTTGAGTGGCATCATAGCTCACAGCAACCTCAAACTCCTGGGTTCAAGTGATTATCTTGCCTCAGCTTCCTGAGTAGCTAGGACTACAGACGCCCCCACAACGTCCAGCTGTTTTTATAGAGGGGGTCTCACTCTTGCTTAGGCTGGTCTCAAATTCCTGAGCTCAGGTAATCCATCTACCTCGACCTCCCAGAGTGCTAGGAGTATAGGTGTCAGCCACCACACCTGGCCCATATTTAACTTTTTCTTATCAAAATTTTCAAACATGGCTTGGCGCCTGTGGCTCAAGCAGCTAAGGCGCCAGCCACATACACCTGAGTTGGCGGGTTCAAATCCAGTGTGGGCCTGCCAAAAAACAATGACAGCTGCAACCAAAAAATAGCTGGGTGCTGTGGTGGGTGCCTGTGGTCCCAGCTACTTGGGAGGCAGAGGCAGGAGAATCGCTTGAGCCCAGGAGTTGGAGGTCGCTGTGAGCTATGATGCCAGGGCATTCTACCCAGGGCGACAGCTTGAGGGTCTGTCTCAAAAAAAAAAAAAAAAAAAGAAAAATTCAAACATATAGAAAAATTGAAATAATTAGAGATTACTCACGTATATACTTATATAGCACCACCTGGATTCAACTCATATTTATGAATGTATAGATTATTAATTATAATGTGTACATTTATATTAATAATAGTTATGTGTATATTAATATACATTAATATTCTCCCATATTTGCTTTATCACACATCTACCCATTACTCTTTCTATCCATTAGTTCATCTAAATAGGATCCATTTCATAGAATCATCTTTTGGGATGAAGGCCAAATTATGTCACTTTTCTGCCAAAGGTTTCCATTTCATTTAAGAGTAAAAGCCAAAGTCCTTACAATAGCTTTTGGGGTCATAAATCATCCTGCCTTCTTACTTCTCTGACTTCATATCACTTTCCTCCTGGCTACGCTCTGAACATGCTCGATACACTCCAATCTTAGGTCATTGTTCTACCTATTCTCTCTGCACGGACTGTACTTCCTGACATCTATTTGGCTAACTCTTGCAGCTCCTCTGTGGTTTTGCTCAAATCTTACCTTTTAGAAATGAGGCCTATCTTGACTCTAATACTACAGTTATGTGCCACACACTGCTAATAACTTTCAGTCAACAATGGATTGCATGGATAAAGGTGGTCTCATAAGATAACAAGGTAGCTCAAAAATTCCTACTGTCTAGAAATGTCTTGATAATCCTGCCTCTGTCTAGGCAGAGGCTACTGCATGTGTCTCAGTTTTTAATAAAAAAGTGTAAAAAAAAAATAAAAAAATTTTAAATAAGAAAAAACTTATAGAATAAGGATATATAAAAAAGATATTTTCATACAGCTGTACAATGTTTTAAGCTAAGTGTTATTACCAGAGTCAAAAAGTTCAAAAAATAAAGTTTAGAAAGTAAAAAAGTTATAGTAAGTTCATATATTGAAGGGAAAAAATTTTAAAAAGAAGGGTAGTTTAGCTAAGTGTACTTACATAGTCTATAGCAGTGTAGAGCTGGGCCTTGGGTACAGTACTTACACAGTCTACAGCAGTGGAGAGCTGGGCCTTGGGTACAGTACTTACACAGTCTACAGCAGTGTAGAGCTGGGCCTTGGGTACAGTACTTACATAGTCTACAGCAGTGTAGAGCTGGGCCTTGGGTACAGTACTTACACAGTCTACCGTAGTGTAGAGCTGGGCCTTGGGTACAGTACTTACATAGTCTACAGCAGTGTACAGATGGGCCTTCACATTCTCTCCCTTACCACTCATTCACTGACTCATCCAGAGCAACTCCAGTCCAGCAAGCTCCATTCATGGTAAGTGCCCTAGTCAGATGTACCATTTTTATCTTTTATATCATAGTACAAGTATTTAGAAAAAACTTCATTGCAGAAAACAAGAAATACAAAGAAACAAAGAATATAAAAACTATCCAAAATTCTACCTCTTTTTTTTTTTTTTTTTTTGAGACAGGGTCATACTGTCACTCAGGGCTAGAATATTGGCATGATCATAGCTCCCTGCAGCCTCAAACTCCTGGGCTCAAGTGATCCTCCTGGCTCAGCCATCCAAGTAGCTAGTACTCCAGGTGTCTCCCACTACACCCACCTAATTTTTAAAAAAATTTTCTGTAGAGATTTGGTGGGGGGGGGGGGGTTCCCACTATGTTTTTCAGGCTGCTCCTAAAGTCCTCAGTTCAAGCTACCCTTCTGCTTCTGCCTCCTAAAGTGCTAGGATACAGACATGAGCCACTGCACCTAGTAAAGGATTCTACCTTTTTGAATTAATTTATAACATTTTGATAAAAATAATGTATATGCCTACATACATGCATAACAAAAATAATTTGGATTATAATACACATGTAGCTTTGTTGCCTAGTCCCTTAATTTAATAAAATATAAGCATATAAACAAAAAATGAGCATGGGAACTGCCAATAAATGGTCTAATAAAGCAGGGTTTTTAAGACTGTATAGCAGTCTTAAAATTGGTGTGCCATGGCACACTGGTATGCCGTAAGAGATTCTTAGGTATGCTGCAAAAATTTTAAAAGATCTTTAATTAAATTATTTTAGAAAGACGTTCAAAGCACAGTCTTTTTTAATTTTCTTTCTTTTTTTTTTTTTTTTTGAGACAGAATCTCATTTTGTCACCCTCAGTAGAGTGCCATCACAGCTCACAGCAACCTCAAACTCTTGGGGCTTAAGCGATTCTCTTGCCTCCATCTCCCAAGTAGCTGGGACTATAGGCACCCACCACAACACCCGGCTATTTTTTGTTATAGTTGTCATTGTTGTTTAGCTGACCCAGGCTGGTTTGAACCCACCAGCCTCAGTCTACATGGTTGGTGCCGTAACCACTGTGCTATGGGCGCTGAGCAATTTTTTTTTTTTTTTTTTTTTTGAGACAGAATCTTGCTGTTGCCCTGGATAGAGTGCGTAATGTGATCATAGCTCACAGCAACTTCAAACTCTTGGGCTTAAGCAATCCTCCTGCCTCACCCTCCCAAGTAGCTGGGACTACAAGCATGCACCACAATGCCCAGCTAGTTTTTCTATTTTTAGTAGAGATGGGGTCTCACTCTTGCTCAGGCTGGTCTCGAACTTCTGAGCGCAAGCAATGTACCCACCTTCCTTAGCCTCCTAGAGTGCTAGGATAACAGGCATCAGCCACTGTGCCTGACTCTTTTACTCTTTTTCTCGATCAACTAAGTTTAAGTGTGCTGTAGAAACTTAACTATAGGTTCAATTGTACTGTGAGATAAAAATGGCTGAAAAACACTGCCGTACAGTGTTCTAATGTGGATATGTTATAATTCATTTAAGGAATCCATTATTGTTGAAAATTTAAGCTATTTCTAATTTTTTTTTTTTTTACTACTTTAAGTAACCTTGAGATAAACATCTACATAAATAGCCTTATGTGAATCTCGTTATTTCCTAATGATAGATTCTTTGAAGAGGCGTTATAGCGTCTAAGTACAGTATTATATAAAGGTGGTCCCAGGCTATGAATGTGAATATGAAATACATTCCTGAGAATCTATTCAAGATGGATTTGTATATAACTTGGATCCCAGATGAACAGTGCATATACAGTCATAATGACAATATACTATAGTGGCTGATATAGTAATAATAATACTATCACTGTACTGTAATAAGTTACAAAAACTGTTGTCATCTTTTAATTCAAACATAAAAACAAAAGTTTAGAAGATAGGAGAAATTTCAAAAAAGAATCCTGAATGTTAACATTCATTAGATGTTGCAAGAACTCTACAGTAACAGGAACGTTACACTTATTTTGATCTTCTAACCGAGTAACAACCTTTCTATTTCAATAATTAATCCTCTACACTGCTTAGTAATATTAATAATTGACGCTTTCATTGGAGCACTGCTTTTCACATGTTCCGTTATTCTTACTTTATCCTTTACAATTGTTTGACAGTTGAGCAACTGAAGCCTAATGCTTTCCCAGTGAATAACGATAATGTCTAGCCTTGCCTCTAATGCTTATTTCTACCTTCACATCCATTGCAATCATCTTCCTCTTTGCTGCAGGCTCACCCGGACTTGCAATGGACTATTGCTTTGGAGGCATAGTCAGAAGGGTAAACACAGACGCACAAAATTGAATTAAAAAGTTGAAATCAAAGTAATACTGAGTATAAGTGACCATATAAACAATTAGACTATCTGCAAGCATGAAGATGCTGTGCCAACTAACCCCTTCTGCCATGTGGAAGCTAGCTGCTGATATTATTTAATTATAAATTATCCTTACGGGAGCCTTGGGAGCCCATTTGTAAGTATGGAATGTTGTAAGTCAGGTTGTATATAATCCAGTTACTGCCTGTATTCTTTTCTTAAAATTTTAAATACTGAGCACTCTTTCTATGATGTTATATCATTTTTTTAAGGTGTGTAAATAGTATTCCATATTATGTAAGATGTCACAAGTTAAGCAATCCCCTAACACTGTATGTTTACAATATTTGTTTTAGGATATTGATTCATGAGGAACCCCTGATTATGTATAGGTCCTCCTTCTTTGGTTAATCCATTTCTTCAGAAGAGTCATCTAATCTCCTGTCTGAGGAAGTATAGATCAGGCTGCCAGGAATTTTTAAGTGGGACTCAGAGCCAGAGATACCACAGCTCACCATGCTGTTTCCAGAGAATAAAACTATCTTACTACTTCTTTTTTTTTTTTTTTTTTTTTTGAGACAGTCTCACTATGTTGCTCTCAGTAGAGTGCCATGGCGTGACAGTTCACAGCAACCTCAAACTCTTGGGCTTAAGCAATTCTCTTGCTTCACCCTCCCAAGTAGCTGGGACTATAGGCACCCACCACAACACCTGGCTATTTTTTTGTAGAAGTTTCATTGTTGTTTAGCTGGCCCAGGCTGGGTTTGAACCCACCAGCCTCAGTGTACGTGGCTAGTGCCAGAACCACTGTGCTATGGGTGCTGAGCCAATCTTACTACTTCTTAAACAGGCTTGCAATCAATCCTGTGTTTAGCCCCACCTGTATCCCTACTTTCTGAAATAGGCGAGGCCTCTAATTCTTGAGCCTTTCTGATGTTCTGTAGCAAAAACCAACCTCTTTACGAGTTCTCATTACTACCACACCTTAGGTTTCTGCCTCTTCTTGTCTGAATTTTTAGACTTTTTTTTTTTTAATTGAGACAGAGTCTCAGTCTGTCACCCTGGATAGAGTGTCATGGCACCATAGCTCACAGCAACCTCAAAGTCTTATGCTCAAGCAATCTGGGAATACAGGCACCCACCATGATGTTTGTCTAGTGTTTCTATTTTTAATAGAGACGTGGTCTCGCTGGCGCTCAGGCTGCCCATTAGAAAATCTTAATCACAGGATAGAGACAGGGAAAAAACTGCCATTTACACCTTTAAGTTTTAATTAAAGTCCCAATATTCTACAGTTATATTGGTTCCAGAAATTTCAAGGGACAAGATGAGAGAAACATTACACAGAAAAAACCCAAAACAACAAAACAAAAACAGAAAAACTTCACAACTGACATCCCAGCATTAAGTGTTTTTCCAGAATCTAAATATTTGTGTCCCCCAAAAAACCATATGTTAAAATGTCCCAAGAAGATGGCATTAGGAGATGGAGCCTTTGGGAGGTGATTAGGTCATTAGGGCAGAGCCCTGATGAATTAGATTATTATGCTTACCCCATTCATAAGAGGCCTCAGGGAGTTCATGAGTCCCTTCCACCATGTTAGGTTTACAGTGAACAGACTATCACTACCAAATCTGCTGGTACTTGATTTTGGCATTACTAGCCTCCAAAACGGTGAGAAACAAATTTCTGTTATTTATAAGCTACCTAGTTTATGGAATTTTGTTATAGCAGCATGAATGGACTAAGACAGTTGTCAACTTGAGGTTTTATTGAGCAAAACAAATCCTGAGAAAACAAAGTACGAAACACTAATCTATATGGGATGTCAGTCATGCCTGCTGAGTTTATTGAAAATTTTTTGCTTCTACTAGGATTGAAAACTTCTTGCATGGATGTGAAAGAGCAGGTTACATTCCCTTCTGCCTCACATATCTACAAAATTGGCAGCCAAGTTGTGATGCCAGAATCTTTACTGCTAGTAGTGACAGTTGGTACGCATGCAAGCAGCAGAGAGAAAACATCTTAATTTTCAAGTTATTGGGTTGAATTCAGAGTGCTGGCACATGGAAAATCTTGCTTTGACTTATAGAAGGAAAAAATTGATACAAAAGCCCAAAACAGAGAAGAAGTATGAAATAATGTCATATGCTTTCTTCTAACAGTGATTACATTTTCAAAGAAAGGAGAAAAAAGGAAAACACTGCATGGAGCGAGTCCTGTTTTTAACCAGATAATTTATAGTTACCCACTTCAGAAAAAAAGTCTTGACATTTCATTTCAGGTCAGGGTTCACCCTAAATCTATTGAGTTTGAACTGACAAACTGAACTATTTTTGATCAACAATAATAACAATTTCATATAGTTCAACGTAACAGAAAAAAGTTATTACCAGATATTTAAAAACTGAAAATTAGGCTCTCAAAATCATAGAGCATGATTTCAAATGGTAAGTCAATTCCTCTATACTAAGACCATATATGAGTACATAAATGCATAATTTCTCACAAAATATAAACCAGGGGATATTCCTTCTGCTAAGCACAAATGACTACATCACCATGTTACTGTCTTTGGGATCCATGAACTTGAAAAACCTTTCATTCAATCTTCTAATATTTAAGAAAGGAGAGTTTTAAACAATGCTACTTTCACATCTCTGCTTCTTGAGAAGATGACAGGTTTGGTTAAAAAGAATAGGGGCAGGTTAATTAACTTTAATTATCCAGAAGATTCAGAGCAAAATACATAGAGCTCCTGTCTATTTTTACCATTTTCTGTTTACCTTTATGTAGACATGCTTTCCTCTTCCTTTAGTATCTGTTAAACACAAAAGACTGGAAAATTTAAACTATAGGAAAGTGATCACGAGATCAGAGAATAAGTTTTGTCAAGCTTTACTTTAGCAAAGCAAATTCTTAGGGGAAATACACTTTTTTACTCCATGAATAAAGGAGTTTTTTCTTCACAGAAAACAATGTAATGACCAGGCCAACCTTCTATGATTTTTTTATGGAAAATGTAATTCCTGAATTTGAAGATTTAAAAATATAGCTGGAAAAATTTAGAAGCAATACGCAGCACCTTATAATAAGGTTTCTGCTTCGCAGTCTTGCAAAATCCTCTGAAGTCTCAATCCCCAGCATAATGTCTCCCAGATGTCTCAACTAGTTGCCATGCCAACTAAAGCAACTTAAATTAAATGAAGGCCTGAAAAGGCACCTGCATCACTCCAGGTCTGTTGAGCATTAAATAAAGCTCTCTTGACGGGGACTCAGAGGTGCCATTAACTTGAATAGCATCTATCTGATTATTGTTTCTGAGTAATTTAATGAGGGTCTCCAAACAAGAGTAAAAACAGGGTACTCTTTCCCTCTTCTGGTCTTTCCAAATGGGACAGCCTCTCCAACAGCTGGTGCACCCACTGGGTCAATGATTTTACTATGGCCTTTTAAGTTACCATTGGGTGAAGATAAACTACAGAACCGAAGTTAAAGCTTTCAGGAGAGTATTAGCAGATCAACCATTTCCCCTATTGAAACTTTCCATTAAAAATATGATTGTTAAAAACACACTATGCATAGTATGCCAACCTCAAAGTGATTTGAACAGCCCTGCTATAAAATAAATTGCTGCTGATTGCAGCAATTAGTTAAGTGGCTGCATGAAATATGGATTTCAAATGTACTGATTTGCTTCAGAAAAAGGAATGATGCAAATGAACAATTAACAAAATTTATATTGGGGGGAGGCAGCTCTAATGTCTCAGTGCCCAAGCGAAATAACGGTATCTCTGTTGTTGCAAAAAGTTATTATTATTAATATTAACATTTCAAGCTTCTTTATTGCTTCCTCAAACATTAGTCCCTGGAGAACATTACTTACTAGAAACACAAACTTGGACTAGACAGGTTATGTAATTTACCAAGGTCACATGCTAGTCAGTAGAAGGCTAAGACTAGCTTAGGTTTCCTGACTCCTAGTCCAGTGCCCTCTCCAACCTACTAAGCTGTTTCTCATAGGAACTTGCCTTTATAAGTCTAGTAATTTCATAACTGAATATCCCTGTAAAAGATTACTATGAACTAAAAAATAGTTGAGTTACTTTTAATTATGGCCTGTGAGAAGAAAAAGAGAAAGGACATTAACTTTCTTTTAAAGCTGCTACATGCCATTTTATACATCATCTCATTTAATTCTCTTAATACCTAATTTATAACTACTGTATTTCTATTTAAGAGACAAGGACACTGAGGCTGGGAGGAGTTAAGTTATCTGACATAAGAGTTTGGATTTAAATGTAGGTTGTAATGACTCCAAAGTCTGACCCTTTCCCTGAAATCATATTGCCTCAATTTGTTTAAAAAATAATACATGTGATTACCATTACTTGAATGTTGCAAAAACCAGGCTTCAAACACTATCAGAAATTCAATATTACATTGCATAATGTAGCTTTCAGAACTGTTCCCCTGCCATGTGTTTTCAAATGGGAAGTTACTCTTCATTCTTTTTTTTTTTTTTTGGCTGCGGTGGGTTTGAACCCGCCACCTCTGGTACATGGGGCCAGCACTCCTACTCCTTTAAGCCACAGGTGCCACCCTACTCTTCATTCTTTAACAACTTCTGAATAGCAGCCTGTACAAGACACCACTCTAGGTAATACAAATATGGTGGTGTTCAAGATTGACAATAACCTCACTGAGTAAACCAACAGCCAGTGAGGGGATAGACAAACAAGCACCATTGTTTCTCTCAAAGGTTATCCCACTGTTATGGCTATTTAATCTCTTAAAGGCCTATAGGCACTGTTTTGAAATTGAGTACACCACACTTGCTATCCACCTTCACAGAGCCAATCGGAATAAGAGAAACAAGGTAGTACAACCAAGATACGTTCTTCTAAAGAGATAAATCTCTGAATTATTAGGATTGCTAACAAGATTTACATATGTGAGAAACCATCAAGAAATAAGCTTTCTTCAGCTCCTAAAAACTTCCAATTTGGATGTACACAATTGGTAATTTATCTATACTAATCTGTACAACACACTTAAATATGCAAACATTTTGTTTCCTAAAATGGCTGATCTTAATAAGAGATTATAAAAATAAAAGTGATTCACATTTATTGAGTGATCACTATATGCCAGACAATTCTCTAAGTACTGTATATAAATTATTTAAATAAATTCTAACGTAAGAAGAAGCAGTTTATACTACACGACAAATTTTCTTTTTTTTTTTCCCCAAGAAATATTTTATTCATATTTTAATACTATATTTAAAATATCAGTGATAAGAGAGCCCTCAAAAGAAACAGCACAGGGGACATTTGAAGAGAATGCTTAGACAGTGGTCTTTATCTCATACAGCCAGATATAATTCCCCCCAGAAGTTTACTTCTAGTAACTTCTTATATTAATTCTTATATTAATCCTTGGTGCGAGCTATCCAAGAGGACTTGCAAACCCGGGTAGCTAGCAAATTGGTAAACATGCCCCCGGCCTGTTTGAGCTCCATCAATAAACATGCTAATGGAGCTGACAAGGACAAAATCACTGGATTCTTTAGGCAAAATCTTCCAGACTCCTCTTCCTGGGTGTGACTGAGCGGGAAGGTGGGAGTGGCTCTGCTGACCGGGTTGGCCTTTCCAGGGACAGGCATTGAGGAGGACTTCACAGCCAATTTTCTTTTTGAGTTTTAGTTTTTCTTTTTGGAAGGAAGTGAATCCTAAGACATCTGAAGTAACTGCTAAAATCCACGTGAGTACTCTTATTCCTTTCTTCTAACACAAACTTGGATTTCAGTTTTGGTTCTATCACTGGTAGAACACAACTGTAAATAAGAAATAATCCTACAGTTTGTAAATGGATTATCTCAGCTTGCTAAAAAGAATTTTCATGCCTACTTTCTTTCTTTCTTTTTTTTTTTTAAGAGATAAAGTCTTGCTCTGTTATCAAGATTGCAGCGCAATGGTACTCCACAGCTCACTGCAATCTCAAACTCCTGGGCTCAAGTGATCCTTCTGCCTTAGACTCCCAAGTAGCTAGGAAATAGGCACACACATCACATACATCTAAGTTTTTACATTTTTTTGTAGAGACAGGGTCTTGCTATGTTGCCCAGGTTGGTTGTGAATTCTCAGTCTCAAGCGATCCGCCCACCAGAGCCCCACAAAGCACTGGGATTACAGGCATGAGCCACTGTGTCTGGAAAACCTTTTCTTTAATTTCTTTCCTTTTGTTTTTTGAGACAGAGTTTTACTTTGTCACTCTTGGTAGAATGCCATGGTGTCAGAGCTCACAGCAACCTCAAATTCCTGGGCTCAAACAATTCTCTTGCCTCAGCCCCCCAAGTAGCTAGGACTATAGCGCCTGGCCACAATATCCAGCTTGTTTTTCTATTTTTAGTAGAGACAGGGTCTCACTTTTGCTTGGGCTGGTTTTGAACTCCTAAACTTAGGCAATCCATCCTCTTCAGTCTTCCAGAGTGCTAGGATTACAGGTGTGCGCCACCGCACCTGGCCTCTTTTTTTTTTTTATTTAAAAAATCTGGATATTAAAATTATAGAAGCCCATCACCATTAATGGGTTCCTAATTTCCACCTTCATGACATAACATTTTCAGAATAGAGCACGCCAGTATCAACAGCTGAAATTGTTAGTGCATAGGGCCCAAATATAATAAGGAAGACTGCTAGACTCCCATTAAGTATGCGGAGGAAGAAAATGTTTTCATGAAGGACAGAATCTGAGGCAGGAAAAAGAAAAAAGAAAAGAAAATCTTCTGAAGATCAAGGAAATGAGGTGGGAACATATTAGAAACACCAAAAAGGTAGAGAACAAAGCAGGGTGCCTAAAATTAAAAACAGATTTGTACAATTTTTTCTACTGCAAAATTGATTATGGGCCAGAAGCCAAGGAAATGAATCTAGTGTCTGAGCCAACTACACGTTAGTGATCTGCCTCCCCTGACCTCTTGCTCCAATTAAAACAAATCTGTACTATGGTCAATATTTGTTTAACCAACCTCTATGATGTGGCACCTATTTTAGGAAGTAATTTAAGAATGCACAATAATCAACCTTATGCCAGAAATCCTGACTATCCCGACGGTCAAAGGTAATTCTGCAGAAAAAGCTACACAATCACCACAAAAAACAAATGCTGACATAAAATTCTGACCTTCAATTATGAACAAGATGATTGAGTACTCTTCTGTTTTTAGGAAGTCATGATTACTCAAGCAGTCTCACAGGCTGCAGGACTGGTGCCAACAGCATCTTTGTTTAACCATCATCATTAGCATCAATAAATACTGACTGGATACTAAGTGGGTGTAAAGAGCAGGCTAACTCAATGACAAGACAGAGAAAAAAGA
Organism: Loris lydekkerianus; assembly: GCA_963574355.1. Lineage (NCBI taxonomy): Eukaryota > Metazoa > Chordata > Mammalia > Primates > Lorisidae > Loris > Loris lydekkerianus. The sequence continues at coordinate 41,832 of CAUYPK010045923.1, forward strand.
TGGATGAATGCAGGGCAACAGTCAAGAGGTCAGGAAAAGACTGACATTAACATGTAAAAATCAAGGAGAAAGGACAAAAAGGAAGCAGAAAGAGTTCAATGTATAGGAACACAGAAGCCTGACCTCCCCCCGCCCCCCAAAAAACCCCAAAACCCAGCTGACATTTACTGCAATTTTGTATATGCTAGAAATCCAGCTTTACATTTATTTTGCCTTACCTACTTTTTTGTTGTTGTTGTTGTTGCTTTTTTTAATTGAGACAGGGTCTTTTCTATCTATCACCATACTAGCTAGAGTGCAGTGGTGTTATCATGTCTCATGATTCTCCTGGCTCAGCCTTCATGAGTAACTTGGACTACAGACACACACCATGCCCAGCTAATTTTTCTGCTTATTTTGGTAGAGATGAGGTTTTGCTCTTGCTCAGGCTGGTCTCAAACTCCTGGCCTCAAGTCACCCTCCTACCCTAGCCTCCTGAAATGCTAGAAATACAGGTATGAGCCACTGAGCATAGGCTTTCACCTACTCTTAATTACTCTAAGAAGTCTTATTATGATTCCATTATACAAATGAACAAAGAGGGGTAGAGAAGTGAACTAACTAGTCAAAGGTTATAGCTAGTATGCAGCAGAGGTGGTGCTAGATTTAAGCCCTTGTTCTAAACTTGCACTCTGTTCTCTAAAAGATGAGGTAAACTTCAAAAAAATACAAGCACAGAAAAAGGTAAAAACAAAATCAGAAAGGAGAAGGTCTATAAATTGATTTTTAAATGAGTTAAACAGATTCAGCAATAGCAGGAAGTGTATTATAGGCTTTAGAACAAAAATGACCAGGGCTCGGATCTTGACTCTGCCACTTATTAGCTGAATAATATTAGGCAAGTTAAATAACTTCTCTAAATCTGTTTCTGCCATTTATAAAATAGGCAAAATGACACCTACTACACAGGGCTATCTCCAGAAAAGAATCACACATGAATCCCTAGCACATAGGGAACAAAGAATTAAGTGGGAGTGGCTATCATCAATGTCATTGTTGTTTTAAGAGGAAAGAAAGGCACTTAAAAGTCAATCGAACATCAACATGCCACATGCTGTGCCATTTATTCCTTGCCAAAAGCCCTGTAAGGAATACTATCTCTATTATCATTGAGGGAACAGGCTCCGGGAAGAAAACCAAATAATTTTTTCAAGGTCAAAAAGCTAGCAGTGGGACTTTGAACTCAGGACTGCCTGATATCAAAGTCCATGGCCTTTTCCAAAATGTATGACTATGCCCTTCTTTGTTCCTGATGTTCCTCCCCGGGGGAAGAAAGCAAAAGAATAAAGTAAAAAAGAACAGGCAGAACTACTCAAAAAAAGTTCCTTTAAGCTATTGTGATCTCAAAAGGAAAGATCAGGCAATCTCAAAAGGATATCACTACCAAAGAGGAAAATTTTATTCACTGTTTATTAATATGGTCTGGTAGGTTTTAGGGCACCAAAAAAACAGTACAGCCATGTCAGTCACATTCCTCCAGAGTCCACTCATTTGAAGACAAAAAGCTCTTTCTTAGACCAAAAATTTTTCTACAGGACATGTAATTTTTGAGAAATACCTACAGTTGATTTTGGACAGCTGGGAAACACAAGGGAGTAATTAAAAGTGCTTAAACTCGGCTGGGCGTAGTGGCTCATGCCTATAGTCCCAGCGCTGTGGGAGGCCGAGGCGGGTGGATTGCCTGAGCTCAGAGGTTCCAGACAAGTATCAGCAGCAGTGAGCCAGAGTAAGACCCCCGTCTCTAACATCAAAAAAAGCCGGACGTTGTGGTGGGCATCTGTAATCCCAGCTCCTGGGGAGGCAACAGGAAAGAGAATTGCCAGAGGAAGAACATTAAAAAAGAAGAAGAAAATGAACAACAACAACAAAAAGTACTTCAAACGAAGAAGAATGAACAAGCAAGCTGAAATTTAAAAAAAAAAAAAAAGTGCTTAAACTCTGTGAGACCTCTGAGAACCCCTCAGGGGACTCCTGGTTTTGCTAAAGGATTTCTAGTAACCAGAAGGGTTTCCTTCTTCGTCTTGAGCTCAGAATGGTAAAGATTAGCTACCAGATTAATATTCTTTAACTGATCAATATTCCATATTATCCCCCAAAGCAAAAACACATACAAAACCCTACAATTTTCTTATTCATGCAAATCATATTCGTCTGGAAAAAAATGCCACTTTAACCTAATCCTATTTTCTACCATCTAGTTTTCTTGCCAAGTCGACATGAGGAAAACATGTAATTATTAAACCCACTGCTAATTCTGCAATTCAGTGTTCTTGATTAATATTTAATAATGACATCCATAGAGTATACAGAGAAGAAAGTAATATAAGTTGTACATAAATACATTGTATTCAGAATAAAATTCAGATTCGTGCTAGAGTGCTATAAATCTATTAAGTTTTCTGAGGGATTGCTCTCAAATAAATTGAGTTGATAGCAGGAGACTCAGCTAGTCGATGAAGTGGCTGAAAACCCTACTAATTTCCCATATCTACCAATTAAAGCAGATCTGATATATTTAGTGTCTTCTGAAACCTCTAGGTCTCCACATAACACATGCCTGCTGGTGTCCAGCAACCTTCAAGAACAGAAATAAAGTCAGAACAGTGGGATATGACAAAGAAGATCAAATAAATACTGTCCCATGGGCATCCCTAAATTTTCACACCTGAATTAAATGTCAAGAGGCTAATAATCAGAAGGTTAACTAGAAGGTTTAGCAGTTCAGGAGAATGATAATGAGGTTATGAGGCTTTTCAGAAGCGTGAATTTAAGTATGGCTTTGTTATTCAATATTACCCTCTAATAGTTGGAAACCCTGGCAGCATTTCATACTCACTAGCTGGGAAGTTTTACAGATATATCTACCTTTTAATGGAGAAGTGAAAAAAAGACTCAATTCAAGCCTTAGAATTTTTTTTTTTTTTTGGGTGGCAGCTTCACCTGGAACACAGGTGTTTCAAAGAGCTAGCATGAATAAGTTGTTCCATCTATAGTGACTCTCTTCAAAGCAAGGGGGAAAATTTCTAACTGTTTGAGTTGGAACTTTAAGCAGTTCTTTAATACAGTTTCAGGATTTGCTATATCCTAAAGCCTAGGCAATCTTTATGCAGAAAAGAAGGGCTTTTAAAGGAACTAAAAAAGGGGATGTGACTATCACTACAGGGCATAGGTACAGGAGTGGCTCTTGTGATCTCAAGCTGAAGGAGGAAATCACATCATAATGGAATGATAGTCAATTTTCTACATGCCATGTTCAGCTATACCAACCCAGTCTATGACTTAGGCTTTTCCCACCTCTCAAACAAAGAAGAAAGAATAAAATGGATTCAAAAGTTGGACAAGAGGTATGTAGACTATAGAAGGAATATGATGGGGCTTAAGGAAATGAAGGAGATAATCAGGGAACATAAAGATGCAGTAGAAAGTATCAAAAATAGGTTAGACCATGGAGAAGAAAGAACCTCAGAGTTGGAAGAAAAAGTTTGAGTTAACTCAGATAGTTAAAGAGGCAGAAAAGAGAGAGAAAGCAGAACAAGTGCTTAGGGAACTATGAGAGTCCATGAAGTGTTCAAATATATGAATAATAGGGATTCCTGAAAGGGAAGAAGAATGTCCCAAAGGAATGGAGGCCCTACTGGAGGGCCAATACAAAGGAAAACTTCCCAAGTTTTACTAAAGACTCCAAAATCAACCACATCCTAGGATACAAATCAAACCTCAGCAAAGTTAAAAGAATAGGAATTATACCTTGTATCTTCTCAGACCACAAGGCAATAAACGTGGAACTCAACTCCAACAAAAATGTTCATCCCCACACAAAGACTTGGACATTAAACAATCTTATGCTGAATGACAGGTAGGTTCAGGAACAGATAAAAGAAGAAATTATTAAATTCCTCAAACATAACAACAATGAAAATACAAGTTACCAAAACCTGTGGGATACAGCAAAAGCAGTCTTAAGAGGGAAATTTATCAAATTAGATGCCTATATTCAAAAAACAGAAAGAGACACATTAACAAACTCATGAATCATCTTATGGAACTGGAAAAAGAAGAATAATCTAATCCCAAACCCAGCAGAAGAAAAGAAATAACTAAAATTAAATCAGAGATGAATAAAATTAAAAACAAAAGAATCATTCAGAAATATAATGAAACAAAAAGTCGTGTTTTCATAAAAATAAATAAAATGAATAAACCTTTGGCTAGATTAACTAGAAATAAAAAAGTAAAATCTCTAATAACCTCAATCAGAAACAATAAAGAGGAAATAATAGATGCCACAAAGATACAAGAGATCATCTCTGAGTATTGTAAGGAACTCTATGCCCAGAAATTTGACAATGAGAAGTAAATGGATCAATACCTGGAATCATACTTGTCTCCCTAGACTTAATCAAGAAGAAATAGATCTCTTGAACAGACTAATTTCAAGAAGTGAGATCCAAGAAACTATAAAAAATCTCCCGACAAAAAAAAAAACAGCCCTGGGAGGATTAAAGATGGTGGCCGAGTAACAGCTTCCCTGTTACTGGGCAACTGGGCACAGTGAGTCTGGGGAGATAAGAGTCCAGGCACTTCTGGCTGGTGGGATCTGCCTAAAATCATCCCTTTGAGGATACAGGGAATCAGCAAGGGACTTCTGGACCCCAAGAGGAGGACAAAAACAGTGGAAAAATGGAAAGTGGTTGCGTGTGTTCCATTGACTTAATCCCGCCGGCAACCGTAAGTACAAGCAGCAGTGAGACTACAAACGGGAAAGGCCTTACCTGTGAACTATTTCAGTGTTCTTGGACTTAGCACTCAGTTGAACTGCCTTGTGGAGAGCTTGAGCAGGAATGCTGAGAACTTTGTGCATTGTCTAGGGCCCCAGACTGAGCTGCTGAGCTGGGCCACAGGGAGCCATGGTAGACAACTGCTCGGGTAAGCTTCGCCCTCAGGGTCCCAGAGCAAGGATCGGGCGGGACCTAGTAACATAGTCACTGAGCAGCCTAAAGGTGGGGACTAAGCTGCCTTACAGCCTTAACCCTTAGGGGCAGAGTGAGATGGTTTGGGCACACTGGAAACTCGTGCTGTTGCCCTGGGTAGAGTGCCGTGGCATCACAGCTCATAGCAACCTCAAACTCCTGGGCTTGGTGCCGCCGGGACCTCCATAAGAGCTGCGCCACAAACCCTGACCTGCGACCAGCACCCACCGGGCCTCCGCATGCCCTGACCAGCAACTGCAGGAGCCGTGCAACCCTGCGTCCTCCCTCCTGTGTCCTCTAGGCCTCCACACTGGCCTGCTTGTCTGGCCAGGGATACTGGTAGCCGCGTGCCCTCTGGACCCCTCCCTGCCTCTGCGCAGAGCCCTTCTCCTGGCCAGAGACTGCTGAACCCTTGGGCTCTCTGTGCCAAAGTCACTGGGTGCCAGGCACTCCCAGAACCGTGTGCACCACCTCCCGCCCTGTTGCTGGATCCGGGTGTGTCACATGCCAGAGCTGCTTCCACAACCAGAACTCCCTAGCTGGGGCAGCCCCAGAGGAACTACACAGGGTCACTCCCTACAAAGATCCAACAACAATAGAGTGATCCCACTGGGGGGTCTTGGAGAGACACCTCCCCAACTCTGAGGATGGCCAGAAGCAATGGTGAAAAGCAATCATGAGGTGAAATCAACAGAAAAACTCTGGCAATATGAATAATCAGAGTAGATCAACTCCCCCAAGGATCAATGGGGCAGACGCAGCACAATATCCCATGCACAAACAAATAGCTGAGATATCAGAAATCGAATTCAGAATCTAGATCGCAAATAAAATCGAATTAAAACTCCAAGCAGTAACCCAAAAGGTATCTCAAGAATTCAACAAATTCAAAGACCAAATGACCAAAGATTTTGATACATTGAGACAAGAAGTTGCATCCCTCAAAGATCTGAGAAACACAGTAGAATCCTTCAGTAACAGAATGGAGCAAGCAGAAAAAAGGATTTCTGACATTGAAGACAAAGGTTTTGAATGCTCCCAAACTCTCAAAGAGGAAGAGAAATGGAAGGCAAAAACTCCACTCTCTCAGAGAGCTCTGGGATAATTTGAAGCAAACCAATATTCATCTAATAGGGATCCCTGAAAGCGACAAAGTGGCTTCACAAGGCACAGAGTCACTTTTCCATGAGATTATGAAGGAGAACTTTCCAGACATGCTAAGAGATTCTGAAATTCAGATAGCAGACAGTTTCAGAACTCCAGCACGACTCAACCCAAATAAGACATCCCCCAGACACATCATAATCAATTTCACTAAAGTTAATATGAAGGAGAAAATTCTGAAAGCTGCCAGACGAAAGAAA
>CAUYPK010045925.1:0-28343 GCA_963574355.1 Loris lydekkerianus
TATTCTCAGAAATATGAAAATCTGAAGGAAATTGACCAATACTTGGAAGCATGTCACCTTCCAAGACTTAACCAGAATCAAGTGGAAATGTTGAACAGGCCCATATCAAGTTCTGAAATAGCATCAACCATACAAAACCTCACTAAAAAGAAAAGCTCGGGACCAGATGGCTTCACATCAGAATTCTACCAAACCTTAAAGAGGAATTAGTACCTATATTACTCAACCTGTTCCAAAAGGTAGAAAAAGAAGGAAGACTACCCAACACGTTGTATGAAGCAAACATCGCCCTGATTCCCAAACCAGGAAAAGACCCAACAAGAAAAGAAAATTATAGACCAATATCACTAATGAATATAGTTGCAAAAATATTCAACAAGATCCTAACAAACAGAATCCAGCAACACATCAAACAAATTATACGTCATGACCAAGTCGGTTTTATCCCAGGGACTCAAGGCTGGTTCAATATACATAAATCTATAAGTATAATTCAGCACATAAACAAATTAAAAAACAAAGACCGTATGATTCTCTCAATTGATGCAGAAAAAGCTTTTGATAAATTTCTTGACATGAGGCATTCGTGAGGCAGAAGGGTAAATTTCACTTCCTACAGACATTTCTCCTAGTGACACATGCACCTTCAACCGGATGCCCCCAGCGGAGTGAGAGGCCAGAGCCTCCGCCAGCCACACAGGGCCAAGGATGTGGAGAGGAGCAGGTGTGAGAAACATGACAGTGTTCGTTCTGCTGATCTGGATTCTGTCCTGTCCTCTGTAGCTGGAACTTGTATCAACCACCCAGACGTGATGGGATCCGGTGATGGAGTGCTGTGTGCCCAGCACAGTGCCTGGCATAGGTGAGTGTTAAAGGCCTCTGTCAGCCTCTCCTCTGCTACCGCCTCACATGCTGTCCAGGGGTGGGGGCTCTGAGGTTCAGGCTGATAAGCAGGCAGATTGCTCTGGGAACTCACTCCCCTGCCTGGCCATTCTCGTGCTGTCATAACAGCACCAGAGAAAGGGAGAGGAAGTGGGCAGCTGGCTTTAGTCCTGCTTCGGCCACCCATGATCTCCATCTACATCAGCGTCTTTATCCATAGTTACGGACTCTAATCTTTTCCCTGCTTAACTGCCTGAGGTCGTGAGCCCAAAGGAGACAAAGGCTGGATGGAAGCGGTGTCTGGCTGAGCTTGATGTTATCAATATTACCCTCCCTCACCCTGCTGGCTCCCCCTGAGGTAGTTCACCCCACTCCCTCCAGGTCCCACCTCCCATGTTTTCAACATCCTGCAAAATGGCCTCTGCCCCTGCTATGTCACCAAAACTACAACGGCCAAAGTCGCCAGTAACCTACATGTTGCTAAATCCAAGGCACCGAGGCTGACACCTGGGCTGACCTCTCAGCACCCTTGATCTATTGGCCCTCCCCTCTTGAACCATCCTCTTACCATGGTTTCTGTGACAGGTGGTCCCCTGGTTATCCTCCAACCTCTGCAGCTGGACTCTGAAACTTGGTGAGAGAGTCCTCAGCCTCTGTCTACTCCTTGATCTTGGCATTCCTCGGGGCCGCCCTCCGTGCAGTGATAGCAGCTGACAGCTAACTAACATTGACTGAATTCTCTGTGTGGCCCTCCGTGCAGTGATAGCAGCTGACAGCTAACTAACATTGACTGAATGCTCTGTGTGGCCCTCCGTGCAGTGATAGCAGCTGACAGCTAACTAACATTGATTGAATGCTCCCTGTGGTAGGCACCTCTTTAAGCAATTCACAAGGGTTAACCTGTCACATCTTCCTAACATCCCTGGAAGATGTTATCATCATCCCCCAGTGTGTAGATAAGAAAACCATCCCTGGAAGATGTTATCATTATCCCCCACTGTGTAGATAAGAAAACCAAGGCACAGAGAAGTCTTAGAAGGTTACATCGGGGAGTCATGGCTGAGGAGGTGGGGGCGTCAAACACAAGCTGTCAGCCTCTGAACACCGAACCAGCCTTCTGCACCGTCTCAGCAGAGACAAACATCTTAGCCTACCCTGCAGGGCTCCCCCTCTCTGCCCACAGCTTCCACCACCTGTAACCTCTACACCTGATGTCCCCTAGACTGAACGTCACCCCCTTCCACCAGATGCATCCTGGGCATTGTGCCTGCTCCTCCCCCATGAGGAATAAACTTGTCACCCGAGGAGCTTCTATTCTTCTGACGAACTTTGTTCCCAATCTCCCCCGTGAGGCCATCTCCCTCTGCTGTGGAGTCAGGCATCTTTCTCTTTTCTCTGCTGTTATCTGCACTGCCTTACAATGTGTTCGTTCCCATGACAGCCTTCCTGGCTGGATGCTGAGCTCCTCGCCTAACATGATGTGTGAGCAAATGTAAAATGGACGTGTAAGTGAATGAAGGAGCTGGCCCACATTTCAACAGAACCTGAGGCTTCAACCTCATCTACCCATGTTTTAAGGATCTGGGCTAGATAAAACCCTAAGCCTTCACAGTCACGCCAACACCTGCTGTGGCATTCATGCAGGGACACACAGTGCACACGGGTTCCCTCCTGAGCCCTCACTCACACTCCCAGGCCCAGGCCCTCCCGCAGGCAAGGCGTCTCATCCCCACAGGCCCTTCTCCACATCTGCACAGAATGAAAGACCCACGCAGCTCATCCCAGCTCTTAACAAGTCTGACTTTGGCATTCTTCTGAAATATTCATTTCATTTCCTGGGGCAAAATAGCTACAGCTTCAACACAGGGTCTGTGCTTTAAGGTTATCTCCAAGCAGAAAGAGTGGCTGCCATTTATAGCAAGGCTCCTTTATATGTTCACAGTGACTTGTGCCTTCTTCAGTCCCTTATCCCCATTAGGATCTTATAACAGGTGTGGAATAGTTATTACAAATGAAGAAATCAAGACCCTCGGACGTTAACCACACACGCACATACCAAGTCCTTCACAGAGATGCTCTGAGCAAAGTATTGGACCCATGCTGGGTGTATAAAATAGAGCTTGCGATAACTCACTGTGTCTGATCTTTCTCGTGGGTCTGAAGTTTCCCATTAGAGAACCCCTCATATTCAACATTACTCTGTGAATATGTGGTCTCATCTCCCCAGCGAGTGCCATGTTGGAGCCCGTGCATGCCAGGGGAACATGAGATGGGTCAAGGCCATGTAATAAGACGGTCCCCTCCACAGGACTGCATTCGGAGCATTGCTGTGCAGCTTCCATATCAGTATTGCCCTAGGCAAGCCCTGCCCTCCTCTCACCCATGTAAATAAGAAAACAGGTAAATGCAATCTGCCTTTAACAAATTCAGGTCCATCAATGCAGGGAAGTTGAATTTAAGACTGTTATTAAATAAATATGGCTCTTTTACTTTCAACCATCTGTACCTCCTTCCCACAGTATTATCGGGTGGGAAGGTACTTAGGAGATACGCTTTAATGGAGAGTTTACGGGGATTTGTAATTAGCAGAGCACTTGTGAACACTTTAAAATACTTGGAAGCAGACGAAACCCATTAAAGAGAATCAACCACTCAAAAAGACAAAAGCAGCAGCCAGCAATTGTTGTGCCAATTAGAAATGCATATACTCAACCAGCTACAGTAAATCTTACTGCCGATGCAGGACTGAACATCCCTTCCAGCAAGAAACACTCATTAATTAAGTCAACAAATATTTAATGGATTCCTACTCTGCGTCGGGCCTTCTGCTATGTCCTGGGAACCAAGACGCAGAAGGCGCGTAGAGCTAACACCTCGCAGGAGAGACATAATCTCCAAGCAAGCAAGTGTATAAACAAGATAATTTCAAATAGGATAAGTCAATGAAGGAAGCATAATGAAAGGATGTGACTTGAAGGGGATTAAAGAGTTTGCATTTGAGCTGAGACTTGAATGCCAAGAAGACAGGAAGTTGAAGGAGGTGATGATGCTGGGCAGAGAGAACAGCGAGCACGCAGCCCGAGGTGTCTTAGCTCAGACAAAGATGTAAGTAAAAGTAGCCAATGTGGGAGGCGCAAGAAAAATTAGTAAGGAAAGGGGGGAGCTAAATAGAGAAGAGAAGCCTTCATAAAGGGTATGTTCTCAAGCCGGTCCCCCAGTGGGGGCCGCATCCCCCAGGGACACCGTGACACAGCCGGAGCGCGCACCTGAGGCAGCCCAGCCAGAAGCGAGGGGCCTGCGGGCTTCACACTCTGATTCCTGCCTGTCAGTGACAAGGCTGCCCTGGGCGTTTGTGGCCTCCCTACTCAAGGCTGAGGTCAGTTGATGTGCGGTGAACAGGAAGGTCTGGCTAAGGGAAGTGAGCGGAGTGCTGACAGCGTCCACCACATGGGACAGGGCCCAGCCTGGAGTGTTCTGGGAGGAAAGAGAGGGTAACATGCAAAACTTGTGGTTGGATGGCGGAAAGAAGTGAAGTCCAAGAGGAAGGCAGTGAGCAGCTTGTGGGAAGCCTGCGAGTCCACGGTGAGCCTGAACTTTAGTCTTTGTGTATTAGGAAGGCAGTTGTGACATGCAGTCAGGAATACACAATGCCTCCCGTTTTTTAGTGGGCATTCTCCCTCGGCTGTGTGGAGAACAAGGCAGAAGGTAGGAGAACCTGTCAGAAGGGAAATAGCAGCAGTCTAGGGGAGAGACGGCAGTGACTCCTGCTGGCACGGGGACAGCAACGTGGATAGACCCCGGTGTGTCGCAAAGGGGGAGCAGGACGGGAGCGGGGACTAGTTGAAGGGAGGATGGAGCTTGGCTTGAGCGTGTCAGTGTTGAGATAGGAGGGTTACAAGAGGAATGAGTTTAATATCACTGCTCTCCAGGTATACCGCCCCACTCATAGATTATGGAACAGAGGGCAGCCACTCTCCCAGTCTGACCTTTAGTTTTCTCATTTCGAAAATAAAGGAGTAGAACTGAACAACTTCTGAGCACCCTCTCAGCTCTAATATTTTATAATTTTAAAAAACAATCAGAACAATTTCTTTTTTAAAAAAAGCTTTACTTGAGGCCAGGCGTGGTAGCTCACACCTGTAATTCTGGGAGGCCAAGGCCCGTGGATTGTTTGAGCTCAGGAATTCAAGACCAGAGTGAGCAAGAGTGAGACTCCATCTCTGCTAAAAATACAAACAAACTAGGTGGATCATGTGGTGGTCCAGCTGTGCTCCAGCTACTGGGGAGGCTGAGACCGAGGGTGCTGTGAATTGTGACACCATGGCACTCTACCCAGGGTGACAGAGTGAAACTCTGTCTCATACAAATAAAATAAAAGTGAAAAAAGCTTTACTTGTTTTAAATAATGCCATAAATTCAACTGACCCATTACATTAAAAAAAAAAAAAAAAAAAAAACGAGGACCTTGACAATAACCTACATCTAATCATATTTTCACACTATATGATTTTCCCCAATTCCACCAGCTCACAGGAACCAATGTTCCAAATTCCCTTGCTTTCTGTTTTCTATAAATTTAGTCAATATATATCTCTAAAGTGTATACGTATTTTCCTTTTGTAATTTTGTATTATAAAAGGGTATCATACTGCTTATAATCATTTTTGCTGAGTAGTACTTTGTGAATATCTAGTTCATTCACATTATTCTGTATCACTGGAAGTTCACTTGTCTTAAATGCTGTATGATATTTCCCTGGATAAGTATTCTATTGTTTATTCACCGACTCCATTTTGATGGGCATTGGAGTCTTTTCCGGACTTTTGCCATTGTAAACAGTGCTGAACATTGTTACGTATAAACATCCCTATATGTGTAAGGCTTCTCTTAGGTGGATATGAAAATGTGGAATTGCTGGGTCAGAATGTTCGCTGTCCAGACCAAGTTCTATCTGTCAGGCACTAATTGTTTTCTTTTCTGTGAAATGTCTCTTCCCAGTTTGTCCTGTTTTTCTTTGAGGCATTTGTGTTTTTCTTATCAATATCATCAGCCTGCTTTCTCTAGCTACAATTTCAAGTCCTTTGACAGCATCAAGGTTTAGAAGACCACTCCCCTGGTCCATTTTGTCCAACAAACAGGATTCCTTGGCAGCACCTCATTCTTATCCGAGGTCTTGACAAAGGCAGTGACTGTCACGTCTGTGATTTGGTCTTGGCCTCTGGGCTGAATGTTGATGGTCATATCTTTGTTTTTATCTGTGCCCTAAAGCTATGTCCTACATTGAGAATATTTTACATACTGCAGAGTGGAGATAAAAGATGGTTGCATCTTTCAAGCCTGTGAGCCCTAGAATTTCTAGACTTTCTATGTTCTCTTTTGATTCCACTTGCAAATGAGCCTGCCCTTTGCTGATGTAATTCTCTTTCTTGTGTTCCCTCATGAAACATCACTAACAACAACTAAACTAAACACACTAACCATATTCTGTCTCAAAACCTCTTCCCCCAAAGCCACAAATTCAGTAGGTTTATCTCTGCCTTCCAAGTTATTACTTCTGACAGTTTTACCAAATGTTTCACTACTGCATTACATAGGTTGCCGTTTTTCCAACCTGCTATGGAAATGTCCCTGCTGTCTGCTACTCCTCAGCCCCAAAGCCAAAACTGTACATTTTATCCTTTTGTGAGAGCAATTTCCCACTTCAAGGTGTTCCAGGTATTCTGTATGGGTCAGCTATTGCTTCAGTAACAAGCATCCCCAAATATCAGTGGCTTATTGCAAGAAATATTTCTCTTTTGTTCTCAGGTCTGTGGGCCAGCTGCATCTCTGCTGTAAGGTGTAGGTCAAAACAGATCTTTGTTATGCGTCTTCCCAATTGCTGTGCCCAGGCTAAAAAAGCAGCTTTTGTTCTGGATGTGTCATCCTCCCAGCAGAGGGTCTGAGAGAAAGAGGATGGGCCCAGGCATAGTGGCTCACACCTGTAATCCTAGCACTTTGGGAAGCCAAGGTGGGTGGATTGCTTGAGATCAGGAGTTTGAGACCAGCCTGGGCAACATTGCAAGACCCCATCTCTATCAAAAAATAGAAAAATTAGCCAGGCGTGGTGGTATGTGCCTGTAGTCCCAGCTACTCAGGAGGCTGAAGCAGAAGGATCACTTGAGTCCAAGAATTTGACATTACAATGAGCTGTGATGACACCACTTCACTTTAACCTGGGTGGCAGAGCAGAATCTGTCTTAAAAACAAATAAACAACAACAAAAAAAAACAACGCAAAAACAAAACAAAAAAAACAGAGAAGAGAGAGAGAGGATAAGCAGAAACTTGCAAATTTTTTAAAGCATCTGCTAGGATATGACACATGTCACATCTGCTAGCATTCTATTGGCTGAAAGGAGTTACATGGACAAGCCCCAAGTCAATGGTGTGAGGAAATGTATTCTGAATGCTTTTAAACAAGAACACAGCTTCCTACAGAAATGAAGGTGCTCTGGATATATTCGAACACTAATCCTATTAGTTTGTGTATTGCAACATAGTTTCCCTTTTGTTACTTGTTTCAAATATGTGTTTTTTAAAAGCATGTAATATTTTAATTGAAAGCGATGTATAAATTTAAGAAATTATAGTAACTGCACTGTTCTATTAGCACTAATCATACTAATTTTTATTGACCTTCAAATCTTGTATACATCTCACAGCCTCATAGGATTATATACCATAAGGAGTAGCTCAATGTAAGTATCAATTCTCACACCCTGAAATGTGAGAACTGCCCCAAATTTTAAATCCAGAAGACAAAGAAACCCAGAAACCTAACAAGGTAAATACTTACAAATCCCTCATATAGTGTAGGAAACAGCAAAATATTTCAATAGTTTTGTTAAGTGCTTTCTTTCAGGCATCATATGGAGACTACAAAACGGGTAAATAGCTGACAGTCTCTAGATCACAGAAAAGGGAGCTCGAACAAAAATACCAAACAAAAACAAATGTATGTTTTCCAAAACCTTCCAGCAACTCCAAAGTAAGATACATAAGCAATCAGGTCTACTTCAGAAGTCTCCAATTCTCATTAGTTGACTTTCAGTAATTGATGCTGGCACCAGGCTATTGTTTACAGATCATGACTGCAAACCTTCCTGTCTTTGGTAATCCTGTAAGGCTTTCATTTATGAGAAAACCTGCAGAAAGAATTCTGCTTACACCAAAGAAAGGAGCAAGGAAACAGGTTGCTGTGGAATCATAAGGTTCTCAGAAAAGGTAAAAGGTCCTCTAGCTACCCTTGTGGACCAAATTTCTGCCCCAAAATGGTGCAACTTTTTATTTGTACATCTTTCCAGGAACCTATGTTTCCTTGCTGGTCTTCCGCCTGGTAGATGTCCTTCAAAATAATCTAGTTTTGTTTCAGATTCAAACCAATTAGAATTCTTTCACAGATGCTTTTAAAAAGTTACTGCCTAGAGGAGGTGAGTAAAAACTGGAAAGGTATTTGCTTAAAATCAAACACCAAACAAATTGCAAAGGAACAAGAAAGTAATTCAATGACATTGAAGGATGCAAAGCAGTGCTCTAATATACACTTTTATTTAAAACATTTGATTATCAAAATTTAAATATTAAATTGTATTAAAAGTTTCAGCATTTCTTGACAAATTGGAAAATGGCCTATACTTTTATAGATAATTATACCTGTATGTAAATCCTGTTTGCCACCTTTCAACCTGTCAGCTGGTGCAAATTACTTTCTTTCCTGTCTCCTCTTACATCCAACCCTCCTGGCCCTCTGAAGGTATTTCAATTTTGACTCCTGATAGTAAACAGAAGCAAATTTTGATCATGATTTTTGTCACTGTTCACAGAAAGCTTTTAGAGACTGTCACTCTCCATGATGGTACTTTGAAGTATTTGTATAAACACATACCGGTTTTCCACAATTCAATCCACTTACTCTGCTTGGCTAATAAGGATGTGAAACAGATGATTCATAAGAAATGCAACTTTATTTTTCTCCAAACCCTAGTGAATAATGAGTTGGATAAGGACAAGTTTCCAACTACACAGGGACAATAATATCCACCCTGCCACGTGGGTCAGAAAATCACAAAATTCCGTGACTTTCCTGGCTATACACTCAACAGATAAGTTATAAATATCACCAATTGAAAAAAACATTAGGTCAAAAAAAAATTTTTTAAACATTCTTGCTTCTCTTTGGCACATCAAAGGAAATGAATGTCGGTCCCCCCACCCCCCAGTGTTTATATTTCCACTCTAGAATAAAGATCAATTCTCCGTGCAGATGTTCATCTCTATGTCCGGGGTAAAATAAAAAGTGTTGGTCTGATCTCAGATAAGTCATCTGGGTTGGGCCCACGTAAGTCAAAGTTTCACATGTGCTCTGTTATAAGTTCTTGCCACCAATGGCTCTGTGCTGTGATTATCTTAGACAGTAAGACTCGGGATAAATGGAAATATTTGTGAAGAGGCGAGCTCTCCCTCACCTCCATCCTTTACCCCTTTTCCATTGTCTCCCCAAATAAAATAGTTCAAACAGCAAGCACTTAAAACAGAAAGCTGTTAGCCTTGCTTGATGATAGGGCCCAAGACCACATGCGGTTTGGCCACTGGAGGAAAGCTGGAGCAGGAACCTGCATAGGTGTTAATATTTAGGTAGTCTTTTCTAGCATTTTTCTCGAATTTTCTTTAAAGCAGGTAGCTGACATACAAACCTTAGCACCTGCCATAGCTTCACACACATATGGTTCTGGATCTGGACTTCTGCCTTGCATTTCTCTGGTCAACCTGTCTCTTGCTGTAACTCATAACAAGTCATGGTTTCTGGTAATGTAAATCTCCCCTCTGTGGTTTTGTGATTTTGTATTTATCTTAACCAGAACTGTCCTGGCTATTTTCATCCTTTGCTCTTCTTTAGAAGTTTTCGAGCCATCTCACGTTCCAGGAAACTCGTCCTTGAGCACCAAGTGTGTTTTTGACATACACTAGCTTCCTGAACCCCCTCCAATAACCCACCAAAGGCAGGGTGATTCTCCCCATCCCACAGGTGAAGAGATGGGAGGTGCGCAGAATGGACTGACTGGCCCACAGCTTGAACGCAACAGCTCCGAGATTGAAAGCCAGGCCTGTCTGACTTCAGAGCTCCAGTTGTGCCCACATCACACAGCTCGGCTTAGCAGGTGCTCAGCCAGGGGACGCTGAAGCAAGCCTGCTCTTTGGGGCCTGTCGCTAAACAACTGGCATTTCCTCTCTTTGCTCTGCCCACCCCTAGTCCCCAGCTCCACCATGAAGCACCTTGACTGAAAATGAGAAGCTGGAGACCACAAACCCTGGTAGGTCTGCAGAGTCACCAGCAGTGCGTGTCTGTCACTTTGCTGAGGATTCCTGGTGACAGCAGTAACCATGCAGGCTACATCTGAGTCAGTTCATTCTCACTCATTAGCAACACACACACACAATGAACAAATAAACAGATGAAAAAAGAAAAAAAAAAAAAGAAGCAGAGGTCTGACTTCTGGAAATGGTTCATATTCCAAGATAAAGGCAGTTGGCTGTTCCCCACAACAGAAGAGTGTTCCTTTCCCTATCCTCGCTTGGAGGGAGCAAGGGGCACATGGATGCACAGAGCAGCCAACTGACCAGTACCTGGATTGTCACTTTCACTGCCATTATTTCCTTTCACTCTTGAAAGAGAAGACGGTTAAATGACTGTCTAAGTCAGTCCATTTCTCTGCCCCCTTAGCTAGCAGGAGTGGTGTCTAAGGCACCTCACCTCTCAGTACAGCAGCCCCCAGCTTCTGGGTTACCTGGGAACATCTTAGAAATGCAGATTCTTGGGCTGCTGAGTGCTAAACTCTGAGGAGGAGGCCCAGCAACCTCTGTGTTAACCAGCCCTCCACCTCCAGGGACTCTAATGCTCCTCAGGCTTGAAGGCTACCGATGTAGGGCCACAACTCTGCCACAACACCTGTGGAGTGCATTTTCCGTGTAATGATTCTGGACAAGGTCACAGAGCTAGTTCACGGAAAGCCAAGGACTTTGCCTCTGGCCCTACTGATTCCAGAACATTTTTTCTACCGAGTGTTGTCTTCACTCCTAGGACTGAGATCTTTGTTTCCGGGAAGATCCGTCCTCAGCTCAGACATCAGTGAGAAGTGGACATTACCTGGAAGTACCTGGAAATACCCATTTTAGGGCTGGGGAGAATACCCGAGCTGAGGCTCAGGCATGTGAAATGCTGCGGGCACCGTGTCGCTTGCCATTTGAGACTCCTGGACATTGAGTCCAGTGTGCATGTGGCATCCTCCTCCAAGGCGTGTCTGTGTATGTGGCCCCTCATGTCCTTCCCAGGGGCTGAGTCTTCCCCTTCCGTGAGTGGGCTAGCCCTCTCCTGCAGTTATCAGACCAGCCTGGGTTTGTTTTAACTTTTGTATTACAGATAGCTTTTGGAATTGAAAAATCATTATGATAAAACATTGAAGTAAATCCAAAAAAAAAAAAAAAATTATTATAGTCATATCACCCTCAAAGAACTGTTTCTCACTTTCCATTATTTACCTCTTTCTAGACAAATATTTACATTGCCCCAATCACCATGAACACAAAATCTCATGTCCTCTTTTTTCGCTGACTTTATCATAAACATTTTCTTTTCTGTCAGGCCCCTTCATTTTCATAATTGCTAATTGTGATGACTGAAAATATTTCATCAAACTAAAGTGATATAATTTCCTGATAGATGTTTAGCTTTTTTTTCTAAATAATACTATGGTGACTACTTTTCTATGCACCACATTTTCTCCCTGTGATTTTTTTCCCTTTAGATTAACTTCCTAGAAGTGAAATCACAAGAAAAGAGAGCATAAGATCTCTGACCACAGGAACATGCCGAGAAAATATTTCTGAAAGAAATGAATGGTTAACTCCATCGGTAGCAGTATGCATACGCCTGACTCGCAAAACGGAGTCCCCAGCATTGAGTCGTGTTATTTCCCTCATTCAATGGTATAATGTGCCGTTGTGATGACTGAAAATATTTCATCAAACTAAGGCGATGTAATTCAATTACAGTCAGCTGGTTATTTCTAAATAACACTGTTGTGACTCCTTTTCTATATGTGACATTTTCTATGGACGTTTTTCTTTAGATTAACTTCCTAGAGGTGAAATTATAGGAAAAGAGTGCATGAGAACCCCTCTGATACTTTTTTGGACACTTTAACGAGAATGAAATTGTGTCTGTTATCGGTTTAATTTTTTTTTTCTTTTTGTAAATCCCAGGTCCCTTCTTTTGTCTAAAGACAAAGCTGATCAAACTGGGCTTCAAAGAGAATTTATTTCGATTAGTATGCAACTGTGTACACATGTGTGTGTCCATGATTACGTGTGTTTGGATACCTATACATGCAGAGTATATGACCATCTGTCTGCTGGGGTGCCTGTTTCTGTGTGTGTACCAAGGAACACCTGTGTGGCAGAGAACTTACCGGAGGCTCTGTGGTGGATGCAGGTTCCGAGCCTGCTTTGGTTGGAATATGTTTATGTGAATGTGTGGATACCTCTATCTGAGTGAGATCGCAGCTGCCGTGCAACTAATGAAATGGAACAGAGACTACTGGAGGCTTAGCACCATTCTTCCAGCTGTACCTCTGTGTTGAGCACCAGCTCCTTGCATAGCTGCATTAAAATGGGGAACAAGTAATGAATTCCAAATAACAACAACACATGGTTTTACCCAGAAAACCAGGCAGGTCACTCCAAGAAGGAAATGAACTCCTTTTTCTGCAGAGAATGAAATGAAACTAAACCATTCAGCCGGCGAGTGATACTGGACAGGCCACATTGCCCAGACCCACCCTCCTGCTCCAGACCTCTGCTCTCGAGTCTACAGTGGGCCTCAGAAGGAAGGATGCAGTGACAGCTCAGTGAGTAATCCCCACAGCTCATGGCCCACAGCAAGTGCTCAGGAGACATGGTTACTGACAGCAAGGGTAGCATTTCTGAAGGCCTTGAACTTGGCAATGAAAGCTCATCATCTTAAGGGCTGTTAAAAGTGTTTCCAAAATTCTGTGCTGACCAGTGCTAATGCCTCACATGCCACTGCCAAGTGCATGCAGTTTGAGGGGGACCACAGGGGAAAATGGTCACAGAGGTCCTCATGGGACTGGAGAGAAAAATCACTGGGGTAAATCTGTAGATTTTGAACTTAAAAAAAAAAAAACACTTTTACCCAAACATCTCTTACAGGGAACCCCAAAATATAAACAGATGAGGGCAGAGGGCAAGGACAGGTGGGTGGGCTGCTCACCTCCTCCCTGGACTCCTGGAACCTCCTAGATCCTCCACACTCTGAATTCTCCCCATGTGGATGCTGCCCATCTCAACAGCCTCCAAAGTTCTTTTTGGCACTGCCTGGCTTTCTAGGGGAAGTGTTCTAAGGCACAGTTTCCAAGCAGTAAAACATAGGTCGCTATGAAAGTTTTGAGACAGACTGTGTCATGGTCTATTACCTCACTTCTCAGAAACACAAATGACGATGCTGTTTCTGATTCACCTGTGCAAGTTTCAAATCGCCAGGTTTGTCAGTTGCTGGGAGGGCTTCATTTGTTTCCATCTGTGTGGATTTTATGTTTCTTAATTTTCATGATGCAATTTTGTAATGACTCAGGTTTCAGAACCAGCTAACGTTTATCTAAAGTGTTCCATATCCCAGGTTCCACGCCTAGCTCCTTAGACACTATTTTGTTTTATCTCCTGTGTTATCCGCTTCTCCAGGAGAGAGATCCTGATAGCACTTTGGGAGCACTAGGCCTGCTGGCCTCCCTCCGTCACAGCCCTACTTCCCCAGCCACACCAAAGCCTGTTTCTGTGTCTGTCCCCAATAGTCAGGGAGTCCTCCCAGGCAGGACACTAGTGCACAAATAGGATTTGGAGAAGCCTTGCCCAGCCCATGTGTGCAACCCAGCCCCCCAAGGCCCTGAGAAACCCTCTCCAGCACTGCCGGGCTCCAGGCCTGAGACCTTCAGTTCTGAGAACCCCCAAGCCCCTGAAGACTCACTCTTCCTCCCTCCCACATGTGGTAGCCCTCTTCTGTCTCTGGGAAACCCCAGAACACCTTCTGGGCTCAAGGTGGGTGCTTAGCCGCTGAATTTTCCCCCAGAAAATTGAGTAGGAGTTATTCAAATTCTCCCAGCTGGAAAGAGCCATGTCTGTTCCTCCCTCTGTTTCAGGATCTGAAATCAAGACCTGGCTCCACCACCTGCTGATTATGTGATTTGGGACAAATTCCGTAACCTCTCTGCATCTCTAAGAGGAAATAATTACTAACCCATTGTGACCACATAGTGATATGAGAATCAAACAGGACAATACAGAATCAAACAGGATAATACGTGGTGGAAAGCGCTTAGAGAAGCACAGGCTCTCAGTAAGTGCTCAGCAGGGGCTGGGGAGGGGGACCGTGCCCTACTCAGAGGCTGGGAAAGAGGGAACCAGACAGTCAGAGTGGAACAGGCCAACTCCGGCTATGGGGGCAGAGGCAGGAAGGAGGCCATGAGAAGCCCAGTGATAAATGAATGGAGCCTGGGGAGGAGACAGTGACTCAGAGACATGTGCCCACTGAAAGAACCTAATGGACACTAACTACTAGATACAGAGTTTAGACGCAGGGGTCTTTCAGTGGTGGAAACCCAGGGACAGAGTGTTGGGGAAGAGGAAAGAAAGTGCAAGGCGGACAGTGAGGAGGGAGGAAGTTAAAAATCAGGCTGCAAGTCAGAGAGGGAGGATGGCCGTGACCTCACAACTCCACAGAGCAAGGTCAAGGGGGCTGAAAGAGCAAGCTGCCCAGGGAGCAGTGAGGCACCCACTTGACTCCAGCCAAGTGTCCCTTTGCTTGTATGGAAAATCCCTTTCCAGCAGTCTGAGGCTTAGACAGAGAGGAGAGAAACTCTGGTCAGTGAGCCCCTGCTCTGCGTCCAGGGCTGGGCTGCAGTCAGCTTCACCTCTGCCTCTCCCTCGCCTCAAGGACCCAACAGTGCAGCACGAGCATGGCTGAGAAGCCTGTCACCAGGGGACGGGTCAGGGCAGGGACTTAAACCCAGACTGGCTGCCCACTCGGCTCCACACTTGCTCTTTCAGGAAGGTAGAGTAGCATGCTGGGGCCCTGGGGGCTCCCACCAACTTTGTGTGACCTTGGACTCATCATTTGTCACTCCTGGCCTTAGTTCCTTGACTATACACCAACGTGAACTGGCTGAGGTGTGGAAAGGATCAAAGGTGCAGAGCTGGTGGTCCACGTAGGTTACCCGTGGACCTCAGACTCTTCTCTAGAAAGGTCCCTCCTCAGGAGAACAGAAGAAAACATGACTGTCCCTGGTCTATGTTGGTGGTGGTGGGGAGAGTACCGGGCTTGGAGTCCAGAGACCAGAGTGGGAGCAGTTCTGCATCTTCCCAGGGCTGTGACCTTGGATGAGTCACTAGACCCCTCTGAAGCTCAGAGTCCTCCTCTCTACAATGAGGATATGCCTCGCCCAACTGCACATGGTCCTGGGGGGACAGGCAGCACCTAGCAGTGTTCAGAGTGGAGCAGGGGCCAGGAGGCAGGGACTGGCACTTCCTATAGTGGAAGGGACTGCGTGGCTGGCAGCCAGTGACAGGGAAAGTAGAAGGGTCGTGGAAGAAGACAAGACGTCCAGAAGGATCCAAACCCCGACTGCAAAGCCAAGGTGGGCACGTCCCCAGCTGCGACGAGGGGGCAGAGGGGAATGAGGAGGTTGTGAAACTAGGTCCTTATCCTTTTCTCTGTCACCTCTGCTCAAGGCAGCCACCTGGAAGCTGACTGATGCTGGGACATTTTTGCACTGTCACCAAGCAGAAGTGACTCACCCACTCCGATCCTTCTCTTTTTTGGTGTCCATGCTAGGAGAAAGTGCTGCTGACAAGGCTCCCGGGTGGGAGAGGTGACAAGAGGGGGCCAGGGGAGTGAGCTACTCACAGGGGAAGAAGTCAGAGATGAAGAACCAGGCAGGGCACTCAGCAGTCACTGCCTGCTGCTGGCCCTTCTGGGGTGTGGTGAGGGGACTTCACAGGAAGGTGTGACTGAGGAGGACCAAGCCACAGAGACCAAATTTAGTAGCAAGGTCAGGCAGGGAAACCTTCTGTGGGTGAACCTTGCCCCCACTCGGCAGTGCACGGGGGAGGCAGAGCTGCTGCTGGGCAGTGGGTGTAGGTGGCGGCCCCTCGGCCCCTTTCTCTCTCCCGGTTCCCATGAGAACCGGCATGGGCTGGACAGGGGGTTATGAAAGGTCTGGAGTAATATAGCAAACACAGCAGCTGTGTCTTTTCCCAGCTCTGTGGGGCTATAGGCACCTTCACCTTAGACCTTCATTTTATTCTCTCTGAAAGGAAAAATACCTACCTCAAGAGTATTTGGGAGGGGAAAACACAGCTAAAAGAATAGCAACCACTGACCTATGGCAGGGGCATGTTATTCCATTAATCTTTGCAGTAGCCCTGCCGGTGGATGCTTTTGTCTCCATTTACAGAGAAGAAAACAGACTCAGACAGGTTGAGGGATTTGTCCAAGTCACACAGCTGGTGACCAGCAGGTTCACTGTCAGGCCTGTTGGACTCTATCCACACTCCAGAGCCTAACATATGGTAACTGATAGTGATTCATTCTCCCCTGCAGAATCCCTCCCTTGGTCCCCACTCCGTTCCCAGCAGCTGCCATGCTCCTTGGCCTTGATCCAGGACAGTGGTTCCCTGGAGCAGACTCCTACCCCAGAGGCTGCCAGCAGACAAATACAGGCCTGTGATCCCCTGGGTCTGGACATCACCTTTCCCCAGGCAGCAGTTTCTTGCTCTGACCCCACATGCCAATGACAGACACTCAGGGAGGTGACATCGCAGGGGGAAGCATAGTGACCCGTGTCTGTGATCTTGAGCCTGGCTGCACACATGGTGTTTGTCATCCATCTGCTGGTGTGAAGCAGGAGTCGTGGTGAGGGGTGGGCTCAAACAGGAGAGGGTCAAAGATGTGGAATCCAGCAGCTCATCAGGAAAACGTCATTCCAGGGATCGCTTGTGACCCTAACCCTTCCCTCCTCCTTTCCCCAGGAGAACATTTGAGGATATGTGGCCAAGAGGGTATGGGCTTTCACCCCCGGTCTATGCCAGGGGCCTCAGTAAGAGCCAGGTAGGAGTTGCTTCATCCAGGCACCTCAGAGCCTTGAAGAGCAGGCCTGGAATATCCCTCCTTAAAAAAGAAATAACTAAGCCTCAAAAGAGTTTGTCAAAGGCCACCCCACTGGGGAGGGTCACAGTGGCCTGCTTTCAATGCCAACATTCTTTCCTATACACAAGGACTGCAGTGAACCTGCCTTGTTGCCATGAAAGGCCACTATCCTCAGACCAACCATACCAGGCCAGAGTGTGGATGGAGGCCAACAGGCCTGACAGTGACCTGCTGGTCACCCGCACTCGGCAATGCTCTTCACTGCAGACCTTTCAGCAGAGCTCCATCTCCTTTCTCTCTTGAGCCACAGCTTGTCTATACCTACGGGCCATCTATCTGACAGCTGTTTACTGAACACCCATTATGCCCAAGGCCCTGTTCTAGAAGCTGACATGGCTGTGAGAGGAAGAAGACTGCAAGCCTGTCCTGGGAAAGCTTGGTAGAGAAGATAGATAAGCAGGAAGATAGGACCACTGGTCCCAAGTGCTGTATCAATGCAATCCCCGAATGAGTCAGTGGGAAGGGAATAGCTGCTTTAGGGGGTGAGGAGAGACACAAGGAGATTAGTAGGAGGCTACTGTGTAAACCAGGTGAGAGGCAGTACCTTACGCCAACATGGGATAGAGACTGTACAAGGCTGGATATAACGCGACGTCAGCATCAGAAGGATTTGCAGGTGGACTGGATATTGGTACTAGAAGAATAGAAGATTCAGTCATAACTCTAAGGATTTTTTTTTTTTTAGCTGAATAACTCAACAGATGCAGTTACTATTAGCAGAAATAAGCAAGAATACAGAAGGAGCAGGTTTGGTGGGGGGAGGTAAAGGGAATGGCAAGGGGTTATCAGAGTTTGGTTTGGGTCAAGCTGTGCTTGTAATTCCGCTTTATGTCCCCAGAGAAAATATTAAGCTCAACATGACGGTAGATGGAGGTTTCTGGAGTTCATGAGAGATAACATTTGGGAGTCATTAGGTTTAACCATATGAAAGTATCAACAGCTAACCTTTTTTTGTCTTTTTTCTTTCTTTTTTTTTGAGACAAGAGTCTCATTACGTCACCCACAGTAGAGTACTATGGCGTCACAGCTTGCAACAACCTCAAAATCTTGGGCTTAAGCAATTCTCTTGCCTAAGCCTCCCAAGTAGTTGGGACTACAGGTGCCCGCCACGTGCCCAGCTATTTTTCTGTTGCAGTTGTCATTGTGTTTAGCTGGCCCAGGCTGGGTTTGAACCCGCCAGCCTTGGTTCACGTGGCCAGCACCGTAACCACTGTGCTACAGGCACTGAGCCAACATTTAACCATTTTGACCTAAAAAATGATTATTTCTTATGGTTCAACCTACAGATGGTTATAAAAGCCACAGAATTGGATCAAGCCACCAAAGGTTGGATGTAGGAGAAGGCGACACAGGTCCATTGACTGTGTTCTGGCTTATTCCATTGTTGATGTATCAGGAAGGTGAAGAGAAACCAGGAAAGAAGGCTAAGGGTAGGGGTGGGGTGATGGGAAACCCAGGAGAACATGGTGTCCGGGAAGCCAAAGGAAGATCCCATTTGAGAAAGGAAGGAGTGGATCAACTGAGTTAAATGCTTTGGAGAGTTCAAGGAAAATGAGAATCTACCACTGGGGACCATTGGTCACTGGGGACCCTGACAAAAGTTATTTAAACGGATTCAAGAGAAAACAGAGGAAAGGAATCAAAGACCGTGAGTACAGACAAACAATTTTCAGAGCTTACTTTCTTTTCAGTACCCAAAAGGCTATTATATTTGAGCCTTTGAAGGTAGGCAAAAAACTAAGAATAGAATATTTTCCATCATACTATGTGGAGTAAAATTCTGATAATTAACTTCAAATTCCTTCTCTCCGGCAATTAGAGAAACCCTTAGCTAAGAAAATGATTTCTAGGGTGATGCCTGTGGCTCAAGGAGTAGGGCCCCAAGGTGGCGGGTTCAAACCCAGCCTCAGCCAAAAACTGCAACAACAACAAAAAAAATGTATTTCTATATGTGAAGCCCATTCAGAACCTGCCAAAACCTTTCACAAGCTGTTCTAATCCCACACAAGTCTGGTCTGGGAAGGCTCACTTCCATGTATCAATATGTTTAATATTAATTATGAAGAATCATTGGTCTCTCAGCGTGCCATTGTTCAAAGTTCCAATTTTAAGCAGAATTCTTGCTACTTGTGTTTCTCAACAGTGCTGCTGTCTCCGGGATGCCTGCAGCACCCCTGCCCCCAGCTGCTATTATCTACAAAGTCTTCTTTCTCTAGCACAGCTGCTTCTTCCTCTGGGAGCTTATTAATGACACCAAGACATGAACCCAGGTATTCAGACTCCACGTACCATGCCCTTTCCACTGGGCAACACTGACTTTTGATCCCTTATGTGAGCTCTTTGGGAAGACTGCACCTGCAATTTAATAGATAAGTTCTCCTAGAGAGTATTCTGTGTGCCAGCCCTGCCTCCCCTCCAGACTCTACAGATAAGTCAAGTGGAATTTTTACAACCACAGACATAACAATTATTTCAACCATTTCATCTTGGAAGAAGCCAGGGCAAATCCCACCCCTGCCACCCATAAAAACAGATGTTGTCCATAAGAATCTGTTAGATCCAAAGATCTATTGCCCAAAATACTGACCACTTGGGCTAATAAATTTAGGCTGTCAGCAGTGGAATGTTCAGACTGGTAAAGGACATTCGTCATCAGTAGCAGAACTGATTGTTTACTCGAGCTTTTTTTTAAAGGTCATTGTTTAAAGGGTAGCCCCCTGTGGGAAAGAGTGCTTGAGAATTCTGTTGAATTTTTTAAGCCTGTGACATTTAGGCATTGAATGATCTTTGAAAGCACTCTCTGTCTCTATTTTGCCCCTCTCTCTAGCTCCTGTTTCTCCTTCCCTCCTCTAGATACTTTATGGGGAAAAAGAGAGAGTATTTAAATAATACATGTTTTTTTTTATTATGCAAGATATTAAACTTTTTAAATTATGCAATATCCTTGAGATTTAAAAAATTCACTTTGTAGCCGTCCTTGTAAGGCATGTTGCTTTGTGATCCAGGCTGAGGGGTAGTGCAAACTCAGCCCATTGGCAGAGATTAAACAACTTACCTCCCCAAGACTTTCCGGGGTTTTCCTCCTGTTTTGAGCTCTGCTCTGTTCCTCAGATGCTGACTCCTTCCCCACACTCCCATCTCCAGGATTTTTTTAACCACGTGGAGGCCAGTGTTTCTGATGACACGAACAATTTTAAATTTATCTCCCCCAGCATCATCATCATCTAATTCTTTTTGAGAGATTGTCTTGCTCTGTCCCCCCCCACACACACACACCAGGTTCAGTGCCCTGGCATCACCATAGCTCATAGCAGCTTCAAACTCCTGGGTTCAAGCAATCCTCCTGCTTCAGCCTCCGAAGTAGGTGGGACTACAGGCACTTTCCACCACTCCTAGCTAAATTTTCTATTTTTAGGAGAGATGAGGTCTTGCTTCTGCTCGGGCTGGACCCAAACTCTTGGGTTCAAGCAATTCTCCCCCTCTGGCCTCCCAGAGTGCTAGGATTAGGTATGAGCCACCCCACCTGGCCTCATCGCCATTTTAAGACAGCATCCATGGAGCGCTAACTCTGTGCCAGGCATGTGAAGTTCAGTGCCTACAGGTCTTATCTTGTAGAATTCTAGGACAAATAAAACTGGTAGCTGCAATTTTAATTCTTCCCATTTTACAGAGAATGACATTGAGGCTCAGAAAGTAAGTTGAGGTCACCTACCCAGGGAATGGGCAAGTGAGAATTTGAGCTTAGATCGCTTGGTCCCCAAAGTCCATTTTTATAATTAGTATGCAGTATTATTTTAACAGTAAGAATAAGTTCCTTGACCTTTCTTTAATGCTTTAATGCTTCTTCCTTAGGATAACACTTCCTGATCCTTGCAGATCACAGACGGAGAAGATTAAACAATTACCCCCAGAGAGCATGGTGCAGCGGGAAGAGCTCAGACAGGGAAGCATTTCCTAGCCCCACCCTTACCTGCTCAGGCTCTTAGTTTGGGGTTACATGTACCCTGTTGTTCATCAGATTCACATCTGTAAACTAAATATAATAACATTTGGTGTCTTAGCTAAGGCACTTTTGGTTATAAGTAACAGAAACAGAAGCAGATTCCAGTTTTCACTTAGCACAGTCTTGACCAAATAGTTGATGCTCCAGAAACGTAGTAAAGGAATGAATGAGTATCTTCAAGAAATAGGAAGGGGATCAGAAGAGTCCTGGAGCATCTTATGGTATCTGAGAGAAAGCTGGACATGGAAGCCTCAGGAAGATCAGGACTCATGGGCAGCCCTCCTGGCCCCAGAAAGGAGGAGTTCATGACAAATGAGGCAGAGACTGGGTGTGTCACTATGTCCTCCTGTCATGCCTGTCCCCCAACCTGGCAACACCAGGGAGTAGCCTGGCGTGTGTGTATGTATGCGTGCATCTGAAGGCCCCAAGGGATGGGATACATGAGATGCTAGAGAGATGGAAAATAGACGTGGCTCTTCAGGTCCCATTTCCAATCAAGATTCAGAACAAGCACAGCTGCTCAACCCCCTTGCCAAGATTAACTCCAAAAGAACCTGAAGGAGTTACAAAGGGAAAAACTAAAAGCTAGGAGAAGCTCGGGGGGGGGGGGGGGGGGGGGTTATTTCAGATTGGAAGTTAGTGCCAACTGTTATGGTGGTTTTGGCCCGAACAGGACACAGCAAAGCACAATAGTAGAAAATATAAAAAAGAGAGAAACGTATTAGAAATTCTGTTTTCTCTTCTCCCCAGTCATACACTTGTCAAAAACCTCTAGCCTGTGTATCTTCAGAAGTAACATCAGAGTTTTACGGAAGGGCTGTGCTGTTAAGAAGGTGAGTAGAGTAACTGACCAGAGCATTGCTTCCTCTGCCGTCCTGTCTGAATGTCTGCGGACGTGAGATTATAACGTGAGAAGCAAAGGGCTCAGGTCTGGCCTGACATTGTCTTGGTGGGTGCACCTCCCCACTGCACTGAATGCACTAGAACTGAGGCAGATCTGGCCTCTCACCTCCAGCATCACCAGCACTCCCAGGGAAGATCAGCTCACAAGCCACGATAACAAGACAAATGAGGAAAACAAGGCCATAGAAGCCAGTTATCTTTCTGGGCCCAGGGGCCAAGCTGGGTGACTAAGCAAACCCCTCCTGGCGAGGGCTGCGTGAGCTTCTCCCCAAGTCATCTCGGTTCAGGCACACCATATCCTTCCAGACAGGATCTGTCACTACCATCTCACGAGTGAGAAGCTAAGGCTCAGAGCAGTCAAACAGCTCAGCAAAGGACACTCTGTACAAATAGCATAATTGCTATTTTAATCTAGACCTGGGCTCTGCAGCCAAACCATCCAGTTGCAAGTCACTTCCTGATTGTCTGAACTTGGTCAAATCACTTAACTTGTCTGACCTCAATTTCCTCTTCTGCAAAGCATGGATAAGAATTGTACCCAACTTGTGTTGTGAGGACACAATGAATTTAGACAAATTAAATAGTTACATGTACTCAGGAAACATCAGTTGTCATTTTAATTCCTTTCAACTGTATGCATGTTCCTTCTAACATTCCACCCTTCTGGTTAAATGTAATGACTTTCCTCTCCTCTCGTGGAAGTAGCCACCCATGGAGATTGTTGCATTTATTCCTTAGACAGGAAAAGTTCACCCTCGTGATCTGGAAAGGAAGAGAGGGACTGAGTTCTGAAATAAAACCCTAATCTTTAGCAGAGGGTTCAAAATAAGAAAGCACACCCTTCTGAGGAAAAGAGATTCCTCCAAGTGCTCAAAAAGGACACAGGTGTAATCATAGCAAGGAACCCATTTGAAGATCTTACCTCATCCAGAAAGAATTATAAGCAAAGAGAGAAATATTGGACTCTGAAGAACGCTTTCTTAACTAAGTAAATATCAATGCAAGGGAATATTGTGACACTCTCAAAGCTTATCTAGACAAAGGCGTTAAATACAACCCTAACACCCTCCTCCAAAATACAGAGACATTTAAGGAAGGGTTAAACGCAAAAAGCACAGTACAATACAGTGGGTCACACATAATGCTACCATGGGAAAATACAGCTGCCTACGAGTTCGTGTAAACACCGAGTGGAAGGTATGGGAAGGCGTCCTAATGTTCAGGGAATGGGGATAATTTTTCGAAGCTTTCTTTGAAGATATGGTCTTTTCAATACAAATGTAAAATATTGAGGACTATGTTGTGCATTTATGTAAAAAAAAAAAAATCATAAAAATGCAAATATTTTTCTTTTGCCTAAAATTAACCTAAAACATAGTCTTAAATAGATATACCCTACCTGTGTAAAAATATGCAAAGTCACCTACACTTAGAAACTCACAGATGGACGAGTGGATTCATAAGCATCATTGGGAGGGGAAGCTTCTGCTCATCAGAACCCCATAATGGCTGGTGGTGGAGAGGACCTACTATGTGCCTAGCACTTTGTAAGCAACTTCCTGTAGGAATCCCCACAGTGTCCCTGCAAAGTAGGTAGCATTGTACCTGTACATCCCCATGTACAGCTGAGGAAGAGAGGCTCAGAGATGAGAAGCGACTTTCCAGGCAATGTTCAGCTCACACTCTGATAAGCTCCACTGACAGCCACAATCAGATGCAAGGTCAGTGGGTTGGGAGGTTTTTCCTCAATCAGCCTCAACCTCTCCTAACTGTCACTTTGCAGGCAGCCCGTCTATCCCCTTACCAGGGGTGTGGCTCCCTCCTCTCCCCTCTGCAGGCTGAAACCTGCACCTTCTCATCTCTGCAGGAAACTTTAAGAGAAAGTGGGCAAAGAGGCACAAATTCCCAAGTCCCCTCTGACTGCTCCCCTGTGACATGGAGAGCCCACGTTCGCACAAAGGTGCCCTTCCACACACTGGCACACCCACGTTCGTGGCTTTGAGCAGTGGAGATGTCATTCTAGCCACAGACTCTGTCATTTGGAATTGATAATTGATGACTGTAGTGAATGGAAATTTTGAACCAAGGAACAAGATAATAGAAAAAGTATCAGAAGGCGTAGCACACGACATTGTCAAATGAAACCTTGAATAAATACTTATTAAATAGAGGCCTGGGTGTGGCCTGGGAATCAGCACCAGACATACACCTAGGAGGTCCCACTACCTAGCTGGATGCAGAAACCTCCACCTCGGCACTTACCTTTGGTTAACAGATGCCCCAGAGCCTCTTTAGATGAAAGTCATGCCCTGGCTATCTTCTTAGTAATTGGCAGAAATGGAGAATTTAGCTTCAATGGGAAAATTTACATGAATTGCAAAAAAAAAAAAGTCTAGAAATATTTTTAAAACAGTGGGAGAAGGTGATCAGGAATGTCAACTTTGTGCTTCTCAATCCATGATTAGAGACAAGGACCAACATGCCCAGGCCTGGCCTGGGGTCAGCATGGTTCTACAGGGAGTTGGACCAGCAGGTGACATTTCTACTGGCCTAGAACAGTATCTTTTGTCAGCTGTCTGATGTGATTCTTCTATCTTGGTACCAGGTTTAATGACATTTGGCGAGACAGTTTGGCACTTGAAATCTAATAATGGTGCTTAGCAACTGGGAAAAGATTCGGGGAGGAGGGTTAGAGACCTGGCAGTTATCATTCTTCAGATCATACTGAACCTCAGCAGCTGCCATAGATCAATACTAAGGGGGCCTCACAGTTGCAGGAAAGTCCTCAAGACTTCCCGAGTCCTGCCCAGGTGTCAGGCAATATGAGGGGCCACACACATGTGTATATACATACATGAACGTGTAAATATATATGTTTAAATATGCGTACATTCAGGCAGTTCCCAGGTTATGAATGAGATGGGTTCTGTAGGTTTGTTCTTAAGTTGAATTTGAGCCAGGCCCGGTGACTCACACCTGTAATCCCAGCACTCTGGGAGGCCAAGGTAGGTGAACTGCTTCAGCTCAGGAGTTCAAGACCAGACTGAGCAAGAGCAAGACCCTGCCTCTAAAAATAAAGAGCTGGGCATTGTGGTGGGCGCCAGTAGTCCCAGCTACTCCGGAAGCTGAGGCAAGGATTGCTTGAGCCCAAGAGTTTGAGGTTGCTGTGAGCTATGACTTCACAGCACTCTACTGAGGGCAACAAAATGAGACTCTGCCTCAAAAAAAAATAGTTGAATTTGTCTAAAAGTTGGAACAAGTGCAGTTACCTATTACATATAATAGCTTCTGTTTGTTAGTGTGAGTCATACGTCAGTAGAATGTAGCTCAGGAACTTACTATAATAGCCCCTGTTCATAAGTGCAAGTTGTACAGAAGTCAGATGTTTGTTACTCAGGGACTGTCTGTATGTATGTTGTGTACATAAATGTGTACTTGTGTACTTTACATAATGTACCTATTGTTCATATGCATATATATGTCTACATGCATATGTGTGTGTGTGTGTACAGGGTCTATGGCAGGTATCCTCACAACAGCCTTCATTATCGGTCTCATTTTAGAGTCAAGAAAACTGAGGCTCAGGGAAATTCAGCAACTTGTCAAGGTCACAAAACTCCAAATGCCTATGATTCTGAAACACCACTTCCCCTCCTAAAAGCAAGGCATAAATACACACACAGGAAGTCTAGCTCCTGGAGTATGTCTTCTCAATTCTGTGCACAAGGACTATTAGAATCCCCGTATCTAGGAAGGGGAGCAGGAAGGTGGCATGCTCGGGGCACAGCCAGGCAGGCCGGTGTGCCGGGACACAATTCAGAGAACTAGTGCCCATGTAAGCAGCCTGGGGAGCTCAGTCCCCCTCCCCCCAGCCCAGCCTTCCTCTGTCCAGCCCATGTTACAGAAACCACACAATCTACAAAAGACCTCTTAGACTCCTGTGCACAGGCTTAGGAGGAAGTGTTTTGGATTTAGGAGTATAAAGCAATAATTTCCTTTTAGTCTCCATTGTAACTTTGAATGTTACAAATTGCCTCCCTGTAGACTTTAAATAATGCATGTCTCTCCAATGATTATTGAACAGAAGATTTGCTTTCACATTATCTTTTGGTTTCTTGCGGGTCTCTGGCATTTTAATCATCATAATCACCACCTGTTTAGCATCTCTGGACTGCTGTGACCCCAACACCCACGATCACCTGGCCAGGTGAGTGGTATGCCCCACTTTCTTGTCTGTATACCCCACCTGTCTGTAAGCTCCAGCCGGCATCAGAATGTCCCAGAGACACAGGGCCCTGGCACAGTGCTAGGCACCCAGTAGGCATCTTGTATTCATGGAATGGCAGGTGAGATGAACAGAGGGGCGAGTGTTAGGAGGCTGTATTGTATACATCAAGAGCAGGAGCTGAAGGCAGAGCTAGGACCTCGAAGCCTGTGTTCCTTTTGCTGTTTTTCTGTCTTGCCATTATATTGTTCTTTCCCCTGAGGCTTTTTCTTCAGTCACACTTTTCGAAATTCGTGTGTGCCATTTCTTGCACTGGTTCTATTTATTTGGCTGGAAGGAGATTTGCATTTTTAAAGTTCATGTGTTTGTTTTCAAGTCAAGGTCATTTTTATGTGTGTCACTTCTCCGGGCCTTCACTTTTCACTTTTTATGGCCGTATGAAGAACTTCCCACTTCTCTGGGAGGTAACCAGACGCGTGGGGGTGCAGGAAGTTAAGAGTATCCATCACATTGACAATGAGGTGTAAGGCTGGGACCACCTATCTGAAGGTCCCAGGCCCCGAGGCCTCAATGTCCTCAGTAGGCACGGACAGGCAGCCCAGCACAAAGGCTCTTCTGCCAGCATCCCCACCCAAACACACACAAGTCTGCTGTATCTGTCAGGATAGGCTAGGATGTGTGTGGTACCAAGTCGCTCCAAATCTCAGTGGCTCAGAACAAGTGGCAATCTATTGTTCATTCATGTTACATGTCCGTGGGGGCTTCTGAGGCTGTCTGGAGATGCTGGTAGTAGGGAAGAGAGGGAAGGAACGACACTGTGGGGCCTTACACCAGCAATGAGGTGTTTGGCACAGAAATAACACGTCATTTCCACACATGCCTCACTGGGAAGAGATAACTGTGGGCTCCTGTACAAACACAGGAGGACGGGAAGTGCTGTCCCACCATGGGCCCAGGAAGGAGAGCCAGAAAGATATACTAAACAGCACTAATAACTACGCATCTGTCAAGACCACGCCCCATCTGACAACCCTTCCTAGTTTTCTCCCACTACCAAGTCAAGTGTGGGCCCTGGAGCAGAGTGAACGTGGCCCTGCGGGGAAGCCTCTGCCTGCCCTAAGGGTCTCACCCTGGTGGTCTCCCAAAGGCCCCCTACTTGCAGGAACCCAGATGCCCGAGTCTCTTCAGCAGACCATGCTGGGGACTTTGCCTGTGTTCTTCTGCCTGGTCACTGAGACGTGGAGCAAATAGTTTCTCTTCCAAGGTAGCCTCCACCGACATCTCCAGCTGGAGTTGAGCATCATCTCTGCAGGCCTTAGCACCTTGCTCATTGTCCCCTTCCATTTATCCAGGTGTATGTCTCCTCCACCAGCCTGACCCCACGTGACAGTGACTGTGTTCTGCTCTTCCCAGAATGCCCAGACCCCATACAATTCCCAGTCCAAATAAGATATTCAGCCTACACTGCTTCAGTATTTGGTGATGACTACTTTGACAGCGCCTACTATTTTGGTGGCTCGTCGATTTAAAAAAGAAAAATTTAATTCCACAATTTTCCAAAGGATGAGCTACCTTGGCCACACTGCTGCATTCTGTGCCCAGGCCCATGGCTACTGGGCCACAAGGTCAAGTGTGATTTTAAGATTCAGGATGGTACTCCCAAAATTGGGACAACCTAAGACAGGATATGGAGATGCTGCATGGTGGATTACATTCATAGTACCCAAAGACGGGTAAGATCACTCTGTGTTCAGTCAACCTAAGACAGGGACCAAACCATTGACGTTTGTATCCCCATGACGGGTAAGACTGAAACTGCAAGAGCAGGCAACCTAAGACAGGGGCTATGTTTTTCCGCCATACAAAAAACAAAAGAGGGAATTGTTGGGCCCTGACATGTGCCTGAGGCCTAGTGCAACTTCCGGAGCCTGACTAGAAGTAGATCCATCTAGCTACTCCCATGTAGCAACGACTCAGCAAGGCCTGGCCTGAAACTGCCTCTACCTAGATACAGCCAAT
>CAUYPK010045927.1:0-30350 GCA_963574355.1 Loris lydekkerianus
GAAGGGAGAGAGTGGAACAAGGGAACAAGAGGCACGAAGAATGGGGAGCAAGACAGGATTCTGATCAAACTCCCAAAAACTTTATTTTTTAACAGCTATTTAAACACAAGCGGAGGGGGGAGGTGTGCTGGGGGTATGAGAGGGTGGGGAATTCCAGGAGCAGGTGTGGTAATCCAACGGTCAGGATGTTTGTTTCGCCTTGGGCAGTAACCTTCCAAGCACTTGACTTAAGCGGTAAGTTTCCAAGGTGAGCCTGCTCTTAAGTATTGGCTCCTGGCACTAGACCTCAGCTTTCTCTATTAGGCCATGTCCTTATGAGTGAGAAGGGAGAGGGGGAAAGAAGGAGAGCCGAGAAGCTTATGAATAAGAAAGAAAAGAAAGGCATAGAAAGGACATAAATCACATTGAGAGCAGCACTCCTTTCCAACGCCTTCTGTACTTTCACAGTCTCCATGGAGATTAATTAGCTCAATTTACTGTAGGATGTTCCAGGCAGTGCCTATCCTTAGAGGCTAGTTCTGCCCACATCTCTAACACTTGCTGGCTCTGTGCCTTGACCACTTCACCTGGGCAATGAGGAGGGGAGTCTGTGATCTCCATGTTCCTTTTCCCAGCTCCGAAATCCTATAACTGGAATTAAGAGGAAATGACCAGATAGTGTTCCATAACCCTTACCTCCTTGTTCTTCCAAGAAAATGGTCATTGCTCATGTGAATACTGACATCCTTCTGCTGCCTTGCCTTCCTTTCCCCTCCCCCCTTCTCTGCCTCCTTTTCTCCTTTTTAATTATGATACCTTTTCTGTCTCCTCAAATTGTGAATTGAATGTGTCCCCCAAAGTTCATGCATTGGAACTTAATCCCCAGTGCAACAGTGTTGAGAGGGAGGACCTGTAAGAGGCAATTAGATCTCCAGGGCTCTGCCTTCATGAATGGATCAGTGCTGTGATTAGGGGAGTGGGTTCTTGATAAAATGATGAAGTTGGTCCTCTTCTCTCTTACCCATGTGCTCCCTTCTGCCATAATGCAGCAAGAAGGCCACAGCCCGATGCAGCCCCACAATCTAGAACTTCTCGGCCTCCAGAACCATGAGCCAAATAAATCTCTGCTCATGATAAATTACCCAGTCTGCAGTATTGTTATAGCAGCACAAAATGCACTGGGAAACCTTGGCTGGCAAAATCAGAGGAACAGCTAGAATACCCTCTCCAGTGAATCAATTAATAATCATTCACATCTACTGGTCATCTGTTAGGGTTATGATTGGCAGTATCAGGTACACTGTCACCACCAGAAAACAAGTAGCTGCTCTGTGCCTGACATTTTACAAACATCATTTAGGCATGACAACAACCCTTTAAGGGCTTTAACTTAGAAAGAGAAAACATCCTCCAAGAAATGTCAAGGTGGATTCCATCTCCCTATGGCTGGACTGTCAGTGCTGACTCTGACAAAGGAAGAAAGTCAAAGGCTCTACTTTGGACAGTAACAGTTGGCACTTGTGCCTCCTCAGTCCCAGGTGGTGGTGGGGAATGCCTACAGCCCCCAGTTTAGTCTTTATCAGTGGTTCTCAAATGTTATCAGAA
This sequence comes from Loris lydekkerianus, assembly GCA_963574355.1. Lineage (NCBI taxonomy): Eukaryota > Metazoa > Chordata > Mammalia > Primates > Lorisidae > Loris > Loris lydekkerianus. Next base: position 1,585 of record CAUYPK010045927.1, read on the forward strand.
TCATCTTGGAATAGAGGTAATTCTTATGAAAATATAGATTCCTGGGCCCCATTCTAGAAATTCATATTTAGTAGTCTGGGGTGGGACCTGAGAGCTTACATTTCTAACAAATGCCTAGGAATATTGATGCTGCTGGTTCTAGGACCACACTTTGAACACCACTGGCCTAGATCAGAAATTTTTAAATGCCTTAGATTGCAAGCCACAGTGTGGTTGTGCTATCATAGGAGCATATGGCTCTGAAAACCCTTGGAATTTTCTGAATGATAGAGTGATAGGAACGTCTTTTGTTCTAAGAAGAGTCTTGGAAGACCCCTCAAAAGCTTTAGAATGGGGGCTGATCACCAGAAAGACCACCCCTTTAGAAGGTTAGAAGGTTGAAACTTTCAGTCTTATCCATCAACTTCTAGGGAAAGGAAAGGCGATGGAGATTGTTTTAATGACCAAGGGCCAATAATTTAATTAAGCATTTCTGTTCAGTAGAATCTCCATAAGTATCCCTAAGTGATGGGGCTCTAGGAACTTCCAGATTGATGGACACATCAAGATACTGGAAGGCTGGTGCACCTGGAAAAGGCGTAGAAGCCCATATCTCTTCCTCTGGCTGTTCTTGAGTTGTATCCTTTATAATAAACTGGTAACAATAAGTAAAGCCCTTTCCTGAGTTCTGTAAGTCATTCTAGCAAATTATCAAACCTGCAGAAGAGGTCATGAGAACTCTCAATTTATAGCCAGGCAGCTGGAGACTTGTAACAGTTGTCTGAAGGGGAGGACAGTCCTATGATAATAAGCTCTTTATCTGTGGGCACTTGCTAAAGATAGTGTCAGATGGGCACTGAATTAATGGACATCCAATTGGTGTCAGAGTGAAAGTTGTATTGGAAAAGATACCACCACCTACTCCACAGCTGATTGGATAGGCAAACTCAGGAAATAAAAATGTCTCTTGAAGATTGAGGTTGCTGTGAGCTGTGACATCACGGCACTCTACCGAGGGCAACAAAATGACACTCTGTCTTAAAAGAAAAAAAAAAGTTTCGAGCTCTCACCATCCTAACAGTCATTCCATTGTCACCTTTCTGTTTCCCATAATCAGCCTATCACCCTAGCACAGGGGTATATATGTGCATGCGTGTGCACACCATGGGAATGGGGGTAGTGCACTTGGCTCTGCCTCTGCTCTGCCACCCTCTTTTCCCTGTGTTTCCTTTTGTAATTTTATCTCATTCTGCAAGTGACTGAATTACAACACAAATTGAATTCCCAACCTTAAAAAGATTTCTACTGTTAAAATGAGCGCATTGGTTGAGAAGAATGGGATCATGATATTTGGAATAAGGACATGAGAGCAGATGCTGATGGAGCTAGGACATTTTGCACCTAAATTCTCATGTGTCTTCTTTGCCAGTAGCAGTAGCCTCTCCACTTCTATCTGAGGAGAGTTACCCTGCAGGTCCTGAGGAAACTGTGATAATCCCCTCCTCCTACCAAGGCAGTTGTCATGCAAAACAATGCTGACTCTCTTCAGAATCCATCTCTTTGCTTCTAGACTTAACTAGACTCAAGTCCCAGCAGGCCCCTAAACGCAAGTTAACAAAGCATGAGCTATGAAGAGAAGGTAATTGAAGGTAATTCAAAAGAATTACCCAGCCAGGTGTGATGGCCCACACCTGTGATCCTAACACTCCCAGAAGCCAGGGGAGCAGTATTGCTTGAGCTCAGCAGTTGGAAACCAGATTGAGCAAAAGTGAGACCTCATCTCTACTGAAAGTAGAAAAATTAGCCAGGCATTGTGGCAGGCACCTGTAGTCCCAGCTACTTGGGAGGCTGAGGCAGGAGGATCTTTTGAACCCAGGAGTTTGAGGTTGCTGTGAGCTAGGCTGAGGCCATGGCATTCTAACACAGGCAACAGAGCAAGCCTCTGTCTTAAAGAAAAAAAAAAAAAAGAATTACCTGACTCTTCCAACTTATACAGATAAAATATGGGGAATATTTGTGGGAAAGGATATTAAAAGTATGAGATAATAGTGGAAAGAATATAAAGTTGGATCAGGCTGAATTTATTGATGTAGGCCTGCTAAGCAAAGATTCTGCATGTAATGTTGAAGCTCAGAGAGTGAGTTAGAGAGGTCTCTGACAGTATGTTAAAAGTTGGTCAGCTGAAGCATGGACGAAAAGGTGGCTCGTGTGTTCAACATATGTTCATACACTGAAATCCCAGCCTCCAAACTGCGATAGGAATGGCCTACCTCTCTGGGTTTCATATTGGGGAGAGTATTCAAAGGCTTAAAGAGATTGGAATGTTGGAGTACATTGTTCATTTAACACCGGGCAAGTGGGGAGGGGTGTCTAAAAGGCACAGCTTCCACCCCAACTGAGAGGAGTATTTTTCTGAGAGGAGCCCTGACATCGTTGAAGAACCCAGTGATCATTTTTCTGCAGGCTGGACCTTACAGCAGGAACTGCAATCACTGAATTGGGAAACTAAATGCCATGGGAGTAATTAGGTTCCAAGGTAACAGGGACCAAGTGGTGGCACTCAGCCACCAGGGGCAAGGTGAATGTCGTTACCATAAGGGACAGCAGAGTCAAAGCCGTAGTAAGACGAGTCCAACTCTTGCAGACATATGGCTTTGGCTAGTTGATCACGGTGTTCCTACAAGTGGAATGGATAAGAGGCCTACTAATTCTTTTTTTTTTTTCAGTTTTGGCCGGGGCTGGGTTTGAACCCACCACCACCAGCATATGGGATCAGCGTCCTACTCCTTTGAGCCACAGGAGCTGCCCCAAGGCCTACTAATTCTTATTTGATCTGTATCAGCAGAAAAGTTCTAGGTAAATGAAAAAAGTCTAATTTGATTTAAAAAGAGAGAGAAAGAGTCACAGCCCCTCATCCAATTTGCAGACTTGAGCCAGTTTACAGACCCAGAACCTCTTGAATGAAGAGAAGATTGGGTCCCCTTTAGGAAAGAACCCAGTATCAGCCCAAAACTTATACCCTTAATCTTTCTCCTAGCCTTTAGTAAAGGGATCTATGGCATTTCACCAGGGTACCTATACATTAGGGAAAAGGAAAAAATGAGATTTAGGGGAGACTACTGGATACTGGCTCTGAACTGATACTAATTCCAGGAAACCCAAAATGTCACTGTGGCCCACGAATCAGAATAGAAGCCTATAGACATCATGTGATCATTGATGTTTGTTATTGTCTGCATGTTTGTGTCTCCCTATATTTATATGTTGAAATGCTAACCCCCAACATGATGGTATTAGAACATAGAGCCTTTGGGAGGTAGTTAAGTCATGAGGGTAGAACCCTCATAAATGGGATTAGTGCCCTCATAAAAGCCTGAGGGGATCTTAGTTGCCCTTTCCAACATTCGATGACAGAGCAGAAGTGAGCAGTCTACAACCCAGAAGAGGGTCTTCCCCAGAACCTGACCACACTGACAGTCCAACCTCACACTCCCCAGATTCCAGAAGTGTAAGAAGTCATTTCTGTTTTTTAAAAGCCACCCATCTAAGGTTTGTTATAGCAGCCCAAATGGATTAGGACAGAGTTTTGCCCAAGTCTGTCTCACAGTATCAGTCTATGGGGGCCTGATCCATAGATCCATAGTTACTTCTCCAGTGCTGGGATGTGTGAATGCTGACTACCACCAGGAGACCAGTTACAGAAATGAGTACTGTCATGTATTTCCTCTTTATTTTGTTATGAATTATGTATATCGAATGTCATTGTTTCCTTCCCTCTCTTATCCCCTTATCATGTACCATAAGGTGTACTGACTTTATGTCATAGTATTTAGGTATTGTTAACTTCATATCATAGTATTTAAATTATGGGACAGCAAGGAGGAGAGTAAACATCACTCAGGGATGACTTTACCTTTTCTTCTCAGAAAGGAGTGTGTTTTCAATTGCACACAAGATAGTCGTATCATGTCAGATGGAGTTATGACGTTATTGTCTGTACTTGGAGATTAGATATGGATTAAGGAGATGCATATGTGTGACAAGTTGATAAGGGGTGGGTTTATAATGGTTAATTTTGTGTTATCACCTGGGCCACAAGGTGCCTGTATTATTCTGTGTTTCTATGAGAGTGTTTTTGGATGAGATTAATGTTTAAATTGGTAGACTGAATAAAACAGTTCGTCCTCTATAATATGGATGAACTATGTCCAATCCATTAAAGACCTGACTAAAATAAAAGACTGACTCTCCTGTCTGATAGCCTTCAAAATGGGACATCAGCCATGACTGGTTCTAGAGGGCCTGCCAATCTCTAAACTTGAAGTGGAACTGAGATGGGAGCTCTGAAGATTTTGAACTTGCCAGCCTCCACAATCACATGAGCCAATTTCATGTGTGCATTTTTTTTTTTTAATTGATTCTGTTTCTCTGGAGAGCCATGACTAATGTGCTAAGTATTTTGTGTCAATAGTGTTATATTTTTAAATTTCAAATTCCAGATATTTATTTCTGGTAGATAGCAATGCAAATTAACCTTACATCCTGCAACCTTGTATATTAACCTTATATCCTGCAACCTTGCTAGAATCACATTTTTGTTGTTGATTATTTGGAATTTTCTAAAAAAAAAAAAAAAAAAAAATTCATTGTTATGTGTGAACAAAAGCAGTTTTACTTCTTCCTTCCCAATCTTTTATTTTCTTCTTGTCTTATTACATCAGATAGGAACTTGGGGACAATATTGTACAGGAGTGCTGAGAGGTGACATCCTTGCACTATTCCCAATCTTAAGGGAAATGAATCTAGTTTCTCACTATTAAGTATAATCTTAGCTATAGGTGTTATCAAGTTTAAGACATTCTCTATTATTAATTTGCTGAGAGTTGTTATCGTGAATGTGTGTTGCATTTTGTCAAATGCCTTTTCTACATGTATTGATATGATCATATGATTTTTCTTCTTTAGTCTATGGATACAATGGATTACATTCATTGAGTTTTAAATGTTGAACCAGCCTTGTACACTTGAAATAGATCCACTTGGTCATGATGCAAATTCTTTTTATACGGTGGATTTGACTTGCCAATAGTTGGTTAAGGATGTTTGCATCTATGCTTATGAAAGATATTGGTCTGTACTTTTCTTTCTTGTAATAACTTTGTCGTGTTTTTGTATTAGGGTAATGCCAACTTTACAGAATGAATAGGGCAGTGTTTTCTTTGCTTCTATTTTTTGGAATAGTTTATAGATAATTGGTATTACTTCTTCCCTAGATATTTGGTAGAATTCACCAGTTAATTCATCTGGGTCTAGTGCTGTTTTGAAATTTATTAATTATTGGTTCAATTTCTTTAATAACTATAGCCTTTTAGATTGTCTGTTTCTCCTATGGGAGTTTTAGTAGATTTTGTCTTTGGCAGGTTGGTCCATTTCATTTAAGTCAGCAAAATCAGTGGGCTTAGAGTTGTTCATAGTATTTCTTTGTTGTCCTTTTAATGTCCATGGGATCAGCAATAGTAGCCTCTCTTTTCATTTTTGATGTTAATAATTTAAGCTTTCTTTTTTTTTTTTCTTTTTTTTAAGACAGATTCTGCTTGTCTCCTGGGCTAGAGTGCAATGGCATCATCATAGCTCATTGCAACCTGGGCTCAAGTGATCCTCCTGCCTCAGTCTCCATAGTAGCTGGGACTACAGGCACAAGCCACCATACCTGGCTATTTCCATGTTTTGCAGAGATAGGGTTCTCACTCTTGCTCAGGCTGTTCTTGAACTTCTAACCTCAAACAATTCTCCTGCCTCTGCCTCTCAAAGTGCTAGGATTACAGGTATGAGCTACCACCTGGCCTAACTTAACCCTTTATTTTTTTGCTTACTTAACCTCACTAGAGGTCTCCTTTGTTGATTTTTGTCTATTTTCCTGTTCTCAATCTCATTAATTTTTAATTTTTAATTTCTCTTTCTTCAGCTTACTTTGGATTTAACTTGCTCTTCTTTTTCTAATTTATGAAATTGAACTTTAGGTTATTGATTTTATATCTTTCTTCTTTTCTAATATATTTATACCTTGTTATAAATTTCCCTTTAAACCGTTTTGCTGTACCCTAAAAATTGTGACAAGTTGTATTTTTATTTAGCTCAAAGTGTTATTAAATTTCTCTTGAGAAATTTTGACACATGTGTTATTTACAAATGTGTTGTTTAATCTGCAAGTATTTTGGAATTTTCCAGCTGTCTTTCTGTAATTGATTTCTAGTTTAGCTCCATTGTAATCTGAAAACATACTTTGTATGATTTCTTGCCTCAAAATTTGTTCCAAACGACTCAAAATGTAGTCTATCCTGGTAGATATTCCATGTGAGCTTGAGAAGAATGCGTTTTCTGCTGTTGTTGGGTGAGGTATTCTATGGCATTAGATCCTGGGTTAACTGATGGTGCCATTCAGTTCATCGCTATCCTTACTGATTTTCTGCCTGCTGTATCTGTCAATTACTGAAAGAGGTCTGTTGAAGTCTCCTACTGTAATGGTAGATTTGTTTGTTTTTCTTTGCAGTTCTACCAATTTTTGCTTCATTTTTTAATGCTCTGATGTTAGGCACATCTGTGTAAAGGATTGTCATACCTTCTGGGAGAATCGACCCCTTTATCATTATGTAATGCCTGTCATTATGCCTGATAGTGTTTCTTACTCTAAAGTTTGCTTTATCTGAAATTAATATTAGTGCTAACATGGTATATCTTTGTCTATTCCTTTGCCTTTATTCTATATGTCTTTGTATTTAAAGAGGATTTCTTATAGATAACATATGGTTGGATCTTGTTTATCCACTTTAATAGTGTTGGTGTTTTAATTGGTAAATTTAAACCTGTAGCCTTTAAGGTGTTTATATAGTTATGTTAGTAACCACCACATTTAGAACTGTTTCCTCTTCGCGTCTGCGCTCTTTATTTCTTCTTTTAGTCTTTCCCCTTTTATTTGCCTGCTCTGTTTTTGTTTTTTTTTTTAGTTCTGCATTTTTTTTTTAAATCATAGCTGTGTACATTAATGCAATCATGTACATTGGGGCACCATACACTGGTTTTCTAGACCATTTGACATATTTTCATCACACTGGTTAACATAGCCTTCTTGGCATTTTCTCATTGTGTTAAGAAGTTTATATTCTACATTTAGTAAGTTTCACACGTACCCTTGTAAGATGCACCGTAGGTGTGATCCCACCAATCACCCTCCCTCCGCCCAGCCTGCTCTGTTTCTAACTGAGTGTTTTATATGCTTTCATTTCATGATTAGGTTAGCCTCTATCCTCTTGTTCCCTTTCTCAAATCTTTTTTCACACCGGAGACCTAAGAAGGCTGAGGACCCGGCAGACCCGGGTTCCCAGAAAGCAGGGACCACGCCCCGCGTGCACGCGCGGGGGGGCGGGGACGCCGAGAGGCTGTGGGCGGGGACGCCCGCGGGGGGCGGGGACGCCGAGCGGCTGTGGGCGGTGACGCCCGCGGGGGGCGGGGACGCCCAGCGGCTGTTGGCGGTGACGCCCGCGGGGGGTGGGGACGCTGAGCGGCTGTGAGCGGTGACGCCCGCGGGGGGTGGGGACGCTGAGCGGCTGTTGAGGGTGACGCCCGCCCGAATGCCTCGCTTGGATTGCCTCAGGCCTTGGTTCTGACCTGGACAGTGGCCAGAGGAGGACAAGAGGCTTCCCTACAGACTGGCGGTGAGCGGGCGTCCTCGGAGACGCAGCCGCTCCAGGCCCCGGGCTCGGAGCTCGTGGACATGGCGGCGGCCTCTGCAGTGTCAGGGCTCCTGGTGGGGGAAAGGACGTTGGCAGCAGAGCCCGAGCCTGCTGCAGCCTCCGCGGCACCGAGCAACCGCGGGGGGCGCGAGGGGGGTTCTGGGCGCGGGACCGGGGCGGTGGCAGGTGCGGGGACACCGGGGTCGCGGAAAGAAGGACCGGAGCACCGAGTCAGCTAATCTGGGGGTCTTGCCTCTAGTCCCGCTTCCCTCTCCCCGCAGGACACAAACTACAGGATGTTTTTCTGTTTCCTGTGTTTCCACTGTAAGGAAGAGTTTTCCCTTCTCCGTTTATTAATTCATTTACTTATTATCTGCGGGCTCGTAAGTTCTGATTTTATCATGAATTACAGTCTATCAATGTTTATTTGTCGCTCAGTTGGTAAGGTTTGAGGTTTGGGACCAGTGGGAGTCTCTCAGGCTGGCTTCTGTATCCTTTTTACATGTCCCTTTATTCCCTATTTGCCAGCAGAACAAGATGTTCCAAACTCATCTTGTACTTTCTCTGCTCCTGCCTGGGATCAACCATTTGTCCCAAGATTGCTGGTTTTGAAGAATGTTATTTAAAAGCTAATATCTGGCCTGCAGGGTGTGTTCATTGCTAGTAGGACGCCATTGATTTTAGGCTTTGTCAGCAGACAGCGCTAGTAAATTTTATTTATATACATATGCACCCATACACATCTAGAGCTGTTTTTATTTCTAACTGAACTTGTGTTTAAACAACAAAAACGTGAGTTCATACCATTACTTAAGTGGCAGTGCAGCATCTCAGAGATCAATCAGGGCTGCCCTTGCATAATTGTAACTACTTTTTCTGAGAGCAAAAAAGCTGGCTCTCAAGGCGACGCCTGTGGCTCAGTGGGTAGGGCGCCGGCCCCATATACCAAGGGTGGCGTGTTTGAACCCGGCTCGGCCAAACTGCAACAAAAACAATAGCCGGGCATTGTGGCGGGCGCCTATAGTCCCAGCTACTCGGGAGACTGAGGCAAGAGAATCGCCTAAGCCCAAGAGCTGGAGGTTACTGTGAGCTATGACACCATGGTACTCTACCAAGGGTGACAAAGTGAGACTCTTGTCTCTACAAAAAAAAAAAAAAAAAAAAGCTGGCTCTCATCCACAATATATTCACTTACTTGTTCTGTCTTATACATAAAGTAGTTTCAAAATTGCTAACCTTGTATCACAGAGAAAAATAAATCAACTAACCAGAGTTCAATATTGGTTTATGTTTTTTTCTGTCTTTACCTTCTAGGGAAGATAGAGCCATGGAAATACATGCAATAAACTTACAGTATATGTAAAGTGTTCTTGGCCTTTATCCTAAAAAATAAAATTATTTTAGTATGAATTTGTTGAATATAAGTCCATGGTTAGTTTTTTAGACTATGGCCTAATTTTGAAGATCAAAAATAGTTTGTTTTTAAAGTGTACTCTTGTGCTTAAGTACCAGTGTGTATGTTATGATTGATTTGGTTGTAAACTGTATTTCAGAGTAAAGCCTAGTATAATAAGTTTTATAGTACAGCAACAAAGATCTAAATGCTAAAAATACTTATTTTTAAGAGGTGAAATGGAGTATGGGACTATTTTTTCCCTTTGTGTAAGCCCAAAGATTAACTATTAAAAGGATTCCTCTAACTTTAAAGATTCATTTTGCTTTCACTGATTCTTACAACCAATGATACAAAGATAGTTTAGTAAAAAGTGTCATTGCCTTTGTTTACCAAGAGTCAGTGCAACCCAGGAGACTACTTCATGCAAAAGATGTCATCTCTTGAGTAATACTTTGATAACATGTTTTAACAACTGTAAGGGTAAATACTAAATATAACAGTTTAACCCAATAGCAAGTTAAAAGAAAACAGTGGGTGGGTTAAAAATAATGTTAATAATCCAATTATTAATGTTTTATTTTCTAATTTGGCACCTTTTTTGATGTTTATAAGCAGAAGGCTGTTGTAGTTCTCCAGCTAAATTTATATGAAATAATATTGCCCAAGTCAAATGTTGATATCTTAAAGTACTTAATGTACGTAATACAAATTTGAAGCATGAAATTTAAAAATAACATGTTTCTTTCTCCTACCTTCAAAAAACAGCTGTATTATATAGGTTGTAAAGGCTGTAGAATGTCACACCTCACTTCTGACACAGCTTGTCAGGGCCCAAGACTTGCCAGGTCTCAGGCTCTGCTTAACTAGGTTTCGGACACAGACCACTAAGTTACCTTGCTCTGGTACAGTTTCTCTTAGGTGCCTGAGGGCTATCTCCTTTAGCTGGAGAGAGAGAGAGAGAGTCAGTCTTAGAGAGAGTAAAGCAGTCTTCTTAGAAAGATAGATCTTAGTCTTTAGCGTAGCTTGGTAATCTTCAGCAGAAAGACACCGTGCTGGCGTTCTGCTGGCAGAAAAGGAGACAGAGTCAGAGTAAGCGAGTCCATGATAAAATGCACATGCTCCCGACTGCCTTCTCCTCCAGCCTGACATAAGGCTGGTCTTGTGCCTCTCAACACCACAGGTGTAGAGACTGCCAATTCACCACTGCTCTCATCTCGTGAGCTCTCATTCTTGTTAGGAGAGCTAAATCCCTCTCGATGCCCTTTCCACCAAGGTGTTCCATTATTGAGCCAAGTAGGTATTTCTTGTAACTCTCTCCTCCTAGCTGTAGGCTATACGGGCTGCTACAGTAGAGCCATAGGGGTTTCATGGCTATAGAGGCTGTAAAATCTCTGTAATTAAAGTGTGGAACTAGTGTGAGAATATATAAAAAGACAAATAGAACAAAATAGATAATGTAGAAAAGGTCCCAAGTGCACATAGAAAGTTAAGGATAAAAGTGGTTTCATACATCACTGGAGCCAAAATTGGGCTTCATAATAAATGGAACTGGGCCAACTTGGCCATTTGGAAAAAGATAAAATTAGAATCATACCTCATAGCATACACAAAAATAAAGTCCAAATGAATCAAGGATCTAAATATGAAAAATGAAATCAGTACTAAAAGAAAAGGCTTTCTAACTATGACTCAAAATCCACAAACAATAGAAGAAAAATTTGATAAACTTGACTGCATAAAATAAATTCCACGGCAAATACATCATCAACAAAGTCAAAGACCATGACAAACTAGAATGGAAGAAAATATTTGCAACATGTATCACAGGTGAAAGATTAATATCTTTAATCTTTAAATTTGAAACTTAAGACTTTTCCAGATCAGTTTCCTCCATTTACACTCAGCAGTGGCAAAGTGACTTTATCTTTTACGTCAGAAGTATGTAAAAAAAATAGTAAGTTCTATTCCCTTTAAAGAGAAACGTTATTTATTTAAAAATACTTATTATATCATGTGTCTTAGACCCCAAAAGTAAACCCTGAGACAAAGACTCATGTGCAAGTAATTAGATAGTTTCCAGGAAGGAAGAGGGGAGCAGAGAAGTGGGCTAGGAAGGGGCAGAAGGCTGGCCAGCTGCTGAGCAAACTGCTCTATCAAGCCTCTTTTCCCTGGAGGTGGCTCATTTCTTGAGGTTGTCCTTACCAGGAACCTGTAAGCTGTTTATTTACATCTCCACTCCTCAATGGTTGGTTAGGAGCTGCCCCTGAGGGGACAAAATGTTGAGCCAAAGGATTAAGGATCAAATCCATGAGATTTACTAGTGATTAAATGAATGTATTTGGGTGTGTACATGATTTTTCTCCAGCGGGCAGGTTGGGTTAATTGTCATGATATAGCTGTAAAGTGCTATATTGTCCTTTCCACCTGCTGAAAGTAATTGTTTCCCACAATCTCTGTCTAGCTCAATTCTGTAGCAAGACAGGGACGCTTGGTCTCAAACATTATTTCTCCATGTGTTATGAAAACTGTTACATCTGTTTCACTGATTTCTCAGCATAATCAGTCATTATCTCTTTTTAAGGTTGTGTTGCTTTTGGACCCAATGCTAATCAATATGTTGGAAGTTATGAAGAAGTTCATGACAGAGCCTTCTCAAGTTCTGGTGAAGAAGGAAGAATTGGCCCTTGAAGGATCAGTGTTTTACAATAACTTGTAAAGAGGGTAATGTTTTTCTAATTGGTATACATAAAAAGTATAGCCAGGGCCTTTTATTTTACCTTCTTGTTTAAACTCTGTATTAAAATCGCAAAACGACTGTTACATAATAATAGTAGTAATAAAGCTAGCAGAGATTTAAAAAAAAAAAAAAAAAAAAAAAAAAAAACAGGAGAAAACTGAACAACTGTACCAGATAGGAGAAAAACTGAGTTTAACCTTTAAAGTCCAAAGTACATTCTTCTAAGATAGGGACAATATCAGTATTTAGCAAAAATTAATAGAATGAATGGATAACTGGTCTCTTCCGATGATGGTAGGGATGGAGGTAGGAAATGGAAGGGCTTTTTATTCCTACTCTGATATGCATTAGCATTTTCCTCTATCAAATGCAGTAAGGAAGGAAATTGTGTGTTCTTTATGACCTGAGAGATTGACCGTTCAAGCTATTCTTTCTGAAACATGAGGTGAAGGCTATATTGGCTTCTGAGAAAAATGCATGCCAGAGATTTCAGCTTCTACAATGATGAGGTGCTCCTTCCTAGTGTTGCTAATTAAGATGTTGTTAATATTTAAGGATAGTTGATCCTTGAACAACACAGTTAGGAGTGTGAAGTCTCATGCTATCAAAAATTTGTGCAACTTTCAACTCCCTCAAAACTTTCTTAATAGCCTAATGTTGACCGGAAGCCTTACTGATAACACAAATAGTCAACTAATACATATTTTGCATGTTACATGTATTGTGTACTATATTCTTACAATAAAGTAAGCTAGAGAAAAAAGAAAATATTATTAAGAAAGTGCTTTTAGGGCGGCACCTGTGGCTCAAGGAGTAGGGCGCCAGCCCCAGCCAAACATAAAAACAAAAAAAAAACATACAAACAAAAAAAAAAAAAGTGCTTTTAAGAAAATCATAAGAAGAGGAAATACATTTATCTATTAAGTAGAAATGGATCATCATAAAGGTCTTTATCATCAGCTTCATGCTGAGTAGACTGAGAGGAGGGATTGGTTTTGCTGTCTCAGGGGGGCCAGAGACAGAAGAAAATTCACTTTCATAAAGTGGACCTCAGCAGTTCAGACTTTTGTTCAAGGGTCAACTGTATTTCCTTAAACTGATGCAGGATGTAGTCACAATGTAGCTGTGAAGTGCAGCATTGTCTTTGCCCCCTGCTTAAAATAAAGCTGTCACCTTTCAAGCCCTGTCTGCCCCTGTGCTCTAGCAGCAGGGATGCTTGGTCTCATACATGTTTACCAATTTAAGCACTGACTTGAAAAATGACTCCTGAGAATTAGGGCTTGTTAATATTTTGCAGGTAGTGACAGAAGGGGAAAAATGTGATCAGGAGGGAATTCAGATAAAGGACAAACCAATTTTTTATTATTACTGACTTATTGGTAAGTATTTTTGTCTCTTATTTTAATATCTATCTACCAAAAGTTGATTAAGGGGAAGGTTTATAGTATACTATGCCAGCTCAAGTTGTAGGGAATAAAGACAACACTCCACAGTGAACTGTGCTATTATATATAGTTCATTACTATTCTGTGGCCTAGAAGGGGGGATAGCAGTTGCTTTTTGAATCAGAATTTTAATTCATACTGTCATATCTCAGGTTCTTAATTTTTATGTTCAAGTAGTATCTATGGTTTTATATTAAAAATGCATTCTTGCTAGCTGTGGCTCACACCTGTGATCCCAGCACTGTGGGAGGCTGAGGAGGGAGAATTGCTTGAGCTCAGGAGTTCGAGACTTGCCTGAGCGAGAGTGAGACTCCCAACTCCTAAAAAAATGGAATAACCCAGCCAGGTGCTGCGGTGAGCGCCTGTAATCCCAACGGCTTCTGGAGGTTGAGGCAGAGGGATGCCCACAAGCCCAGTCTGAGGTTGCAGTGAGCTATGATGCCATTGCACTCTGTTCAGGGGCATAGGGTGGGACTCCATCTCAACAAAACAAAAAAAAGCAAAGAAATAAAAATAAAAAGTAAGCAAAAAAATAAAAAATAAAATTAAAAGGCTGCATTATCAAACTGAATATTTGTTGTCATCTTTGGATTCCTTGCTTTTATTCTGTGAAATAAATTTATGTAGGGTTATGTATCACTTAACCATGGGAGTATGTTCTGAAAAGTGCATCATCAGGCACTTTTGTCATTGTGCAAACTTCAGTCTAGATGGTACAATCTACTACACCTAGGCTATATGCTATAGTCTGACATGGTATAAGTGATTAAAAATTATATGGTATAAGTGATTAAATAAATGGTACACCTATATAGGGCACTTACTGTGAATGGAGTTTGTAGAACTGTAAATTTCACTGGGTGAGTCAGTAAGTGGTGAGTGAATGTGAAGTTCTAGGACATGACTGTGCACTATTATAGACTTTATAAACACTCTACCATTAGGCTACATTTAAAAAAAGAGTAATTGCGCTATGAGTTTATGATGGCTACAGTGTCATTAGGCAACAAGAAGGTTTCAGTTCCATATAATCCTGTGGGACCCCCGTCATATGTGCAATCTGTAGTTGACCAAATGTCATCTTGTGGCACATGACTGTATTGTCTTTCAAGGTGATTTTGTCAGCCAGACAATTTTGAAAATCAGGCATTTGAATCAGGAAAATAATCTTACCACTTTATGATGTGATATTTAAATTGTACTTGAGAAGATTCATGGTTGGTCAGAACAAAGTGGGAAAGAAAATGTGAACTGTAGCTAAGATTTTGGATTTTATATTGTTAATATTCAAAGGAAAAATCAATAATGCTATTAGATCTGGTTGTCTTATATATGGGTTTTTGTCCTTTCTTGGTGATTCCCCTATTTGGAATTTTCAGAGTTTTCTGGTAGTCGTTTATATTGACCCTGACTTAGTTATAGTGGCTTTATCACAAAATAAATTGAATTGTGCCTTGCTATTAATATAAAAATGATTTTGTTTAAAAAACACAGTAGCTGATAGGAGTATATGACAAGGTGGTGGTCAGAAATGGCAGAAGTTGATTTAGGGCATAGATCCATGAGGGAAACAGCAGGTTGTTTGGCGAAAGAATGAGTCAGGACTTTCATGTTCTTCTCCTGTCTAGTTATTTGATGTAAGTTGCTCCTGTAAGAACATTTTTGATTGGTTGTGTTATCTGTTTTGGTAGAGAGCTATAATGGAAAATATATTTTAGCCTTTTTTAAAAACTTTTTTATTTTTAGAGACCTTTAGACAAGATCTCAATATGTTGTCTTAGGCTAGACTATTAACTCCAGGCTCAAGGAATCCTCCCATCTTAGCTTCCCCGGTAGCTGAACTATAGGTGTGTGCAGTGTGCCTGGCTCTGTTTAGGTATTTGTGTTACAGTGTGTGAGGCGAACTGAGCAGGAATATGATAAATATGGGTTACCCTAATAAATTCTTAAAGGTTTCCAAGGCTGTCCAATAGAACTTTCTATGGTGATGAAAATGTTCTGTATCTGTGGTGTCCAAAATAGGAGTGATAGGGTGGCGCCTGTGGCTCAGTGAGTAGGGTGCCAGCCCCATATACCGAGGGTGGCAGGTTCAAACCCAGCCCCACCGAACTGCAACAAAAAATAACCGGCTATTGTGGCGGGCGCCTGTAGTCCCAGCTGCTCGGGAGGCTGAGGCAGGAGAATCGCGGAAGCCCAAGAGCTGGAGGCTACTGTGAGTCCTGTGACATCACGGCACGCCACCAAAGGCGATAAAGTGAGACTTTGTCTCTACAAAAAAAAAACAAAACAAAACAAAATAGGAGTGATAGATCACATGTGGGTATTGAAATGCGGTTAATGTAACCGAAGAACTGAATTTTCTATTTTATTTAATTTTAATTAATTTAAATTTACATAGCTACATATGGCTAGTGACTGTTGTATTACACAGTCATATGTAGCTATGGTTAAACAATAGTTAAAATTCCAGAATTTATTATATATTTGCGATTTACAGTCCCCAAAGTGTGTCAAAATGGATTTCATCCTCGGTGTTTACATCTGCCCCAGGCTGATGCCTCTCTTGGCTGGCCCACTTTGGTCTGGGCTTTAACTTTACCACCACAGACTCATACTGCCATCTGCTTTATAAATGGTAATGTTCAAGATGCCTGAGAAAATCTGACTTTACAGACAGATGAGCCGGGAATCTTTTCATACTAACTGCAAAAGAAATCTTTTTTTTTTTTTTTTTTCCCCTTAAATAGTTTGATCATTATCTAGGGGTTTCCATCAGAAACTTTCTACAGATAATTTTGGCAAATAAGCAGCACTGATGGTTGCTAAGTAACTCATATCATATAGTAGTTCATGTAGCACTTGATAAATAATCTTCTGATTAATAATTCTTCTTTTGTTCAGAACTGGCAGTGGGAGTCAACTTGGAAGGAAAACTGTGACCATAAATGTTGAAGGGGACAAACGGGTTCTTTGTGACGGTACGTATGCTACCGTGGAGGAAATGCCCACGAATTTGGCTGACCTTATTTCATTCCTGGGATGAGATAGGTTTTTTTGCTATTGTTGTTATTTGTTTTTATTTTTATTAAAGTTATACATACAAGCACATAGGTTTACGAATCAAACAATTCTACAAGGTGTGTAGGAAAAAGGAAAAAAAAAAAGAAGCAGCAGCTGCACCAGCAGCACTCCCAGAGGCACCTCTTTCAGTCTTAGGGCTATGGCCGGTAATACAAACTCAGCACAAATGGAGAACTCCATCCCAGAGCGGCCTATGTGAGGCACAGGATTACACACTTTGCTACAAAGAAAACAGGAAAAGGCAGCAGTGAAGCAAAGGAGATATTACATTTCTGATTGGTGCTCAGGAACATTATACATAAGATAAAGCAAATGAACAGTTACCTGTGTACATTAGGTAAAATGTTAAGGAGTACCTAGGTGTCTTAGGGTCTGAGAGGGATGGAGGATGATGGATTCTCTCTGCATTTGTGCTTGGTCTGATAGGTGAGATTACAATCAGTGTGTGTCAGTGAGATATTTAACAGACTCCAGCCTTAATGGGCAAGAGTTCAGCTTAGTTCCTAGGACTGGTTTCTATTACCTGTAGGTCCATCCTGTTCCCATTTTAGGCTGCTTTAAAAAATGTTTTTTTCTTAAAAAAAGCAAAATTTTTTTCTTTCATATTTTCCTTTTTCTGACATTTGCATTGTAGTTATACCATAATTTTGGCCAGATTGATATTCCATTTGCTTGATTAGGATCATGCGGAAGCTTTCCACAATTGAGTCATGTAATAACCTTTTATTCTTCCTTTCTCATACAATGTGGTTTAATTTTTCCATTGTTATTTAATACGTGACTCAGTTGTCCACATATTTATTACTAGTTCAACTCCAAACTTCTTGCTGGTTGCTTAAATCTCTCTCAGATCGTTCATCCTTAGGAAGTAGCCTTTCCCACAACCTCTGATTTGCTACTATCTGGACTGGCTGATCTCTAAGTAGGAGGCATGACTGTCATCCTGGGGGTCCCCTTCATCTGTGTTAGAGCTGCTGTGTCGTGGCCTCCTCTGTCATGGGCAGCTCCTTCATGGAGAACATCCCCTCGTAACTAACTGCCTGTGCACAGACTCCTAAAAGCTCTTTCTTCCTCAGGTATGCTGACTGCTCACCCATTCTCCTTAGGCCAGCCAGAGGGATCTCAGCTGTGATGCCCCATGCCACGTGAAGCCACAAAGATTCCTGAAAGCCAATGAGATAGTCTTAACTGCTCACTATTGCTGAATAAGTGATCACAATGTGCATTGTGCTTTTTTCATTGGGAATATTTGAATCTTGTCTCAATGCTCATATCAGATCAGAAATATAGATTTTGATAGCAAAGCAACTTTTGTGAGGAAAGTCATTGGCTTTATCCTCTTTAGAGTTAGACCCTTGTGGCTGAGTATGAATGACGTGTATCTATAAAAATCTTTCTAAAGAAATTATTTCCTAGTTCTGCAAAAATGGTTATATTGGGTACTCTCTATCACTTAATAACATACTGATATATTATTAAAGATATGTGCTGTATAAAATCAACTAAGTCTGTTAAGCTAGTGTATCTCCTTTCATTGTGCTAGTTATTAGCCTGAATAGAATGAACATTAAAATGATTTTTAAGAGAAAATATTAGTCTTAGCATCTCACATAGCATGCTTTTATTCTCATTCTTGAGATACTTTACTAAGAAGGAATATGTTCCTAGTCCATAAATGTATAGTTATGATTTAATTAAAAATTAAGTTAAAAAATTATAAAGAAAATATTTGAACTCGTTTTGTTTGGTGTTGTGTTTTATTCAAAAAAGCACTTTATTAATGCTAAGTGTGAGCTAATGCCATTTGCTAAGCTCCAGCAGCAATCATGTTCTAGGGTTAAATCCCAGAAAAATCACCATATTGTGTATTAAATGTTCAATACATTACAATAAGGTATAATTTTCTTTAGTTTGGTCCTTATTCCTTTAAAAAATGTACTTTTTGCCATAACTCCATATTTTCAAAGGAAAAATATAAGCATTACTCTATAGTATTTTATTCCATTTACAAAATTTCTCACAAATGTGGCTGTTTTTAAAAGGTTTAGTAGTTCTGAGTTAGCTGCTGCTAGACAGCAGTGCAGACTGATCAATGCAGATGTTCACCAGCACCATCTGCCCAGTATCATCTGCTGCAGATGAGAAAAAGAGAAGCATTAGAATGTGAGACGCCTCCTCTTCTGGGGTGGGAAACATTTCTGGACATACAAAATAGTTCGAACTACTAATCAGTAAAGTTCGTTTCCCATACAAGAACATGGGGTTGCTATAATGGCTCTTAATAACAGAAAGGTTACCATAGAGTGTTACCCTTTTGTAAAAAATAGGCCTTATTATCGAGACTAGTTTTAGACTTACAGAAAAGCTGATCAGAAAGTACAAAGGATTCCCATATACACAGGCGTAGCCTCCCCCACGTGGACACTTGCTACCATCACTGAACCTGCACTGACTGCATGTCTCTTCATAACTTAATTATCGTTTCTCTTCAAAACTGAATAATAGCACATTGTACTGTTTATTTACCCACTTGCCTACTGAAAGACATCTAGGTTGCTTCCAACTTTTGGCAATTATAAATAAAGCTGTTATAAACGTGCACAGGTTGTGTGGACATAAGTTTTCAGCTCCTTTGGGTAAATAACAAGGAATGTAATTGCTAGATCATATAATAAGAGTATGCTTGTTTTGTAAGAAATTGCCAAACTGTCCTCCAAAGTGGCTCTAGCCTATTAGGCTCCTACTAGCTGTGAACAAGAGTTTCTCATGTTCCACATCCTCACCAGCATTTGATGTTGTCACATCCTACTTACAAATTATTTATCAAGCTTTGTCTTGACCACAGCTTATAATTCGTCAGGACATCTCTGACACTCAGTGTTTATTCCATCATGAAATACATGATGGAATAATTAGTTAGATCCCCTTGAAAGTAATCTGTCAGATTTCTGGTGAGAGCAATACCCTGTTCTTTCTCAGTCCCAGTCTTGATGCTTTCCACTTTCTTTATTATAAAACTGCTGCTGTGACAGGGCAAGTGCTAGAATCCCTGGAACTATCATATCAATTAAAAGACATCACTGCCTTCAGCAAGAAAATGTGTAAAAGAAGATCCTAATAAGATGTAGGGGGTGGCATCTTACAAAGATCAGAAGAGAGGTGGAGAGAACAGTAAAGATGAAACAATGAAAAGGAAAAATCAGCAAACAAACCGTAACTGTGTCATATTAGGAAAAGATGTAACTACAAAATTTACTGATGGCCTTTATGTCCCTGGCCTTAGCCCGTTCAGGCTGCTGTAACAGAATGCCATAGACTGGGTGGCTTACAAGCAACATATAGTTATTTCTCACAGTTCTGGAGACTGGGAAGTCCAAGATGAAGGCACTGGCAGATTCAGTGTCTGGTGAGAGGCCACCTCCTGTTTTGTAGATGGCCGTCTTCTTGCTGTGTCCTTACATGGAGAAAGAGACAAGGGAACTCTCCATGACCTCTTTTATAAGTGCGCTGATCCCACTTATGAGAGGGAAGCCTCAGGACCTAATCACCTCTCAAAAGTCCCACTTCCTAAAACCTTCATACTGGGGTTAGGATTTCAACATATGAATTATGGGCAGGAGGACACTCAGTCTATAACATTTCAGCCCTGGCTCCCTCAAATTCATGTCTTTCTCACATTACATCCCAATAACCTGAAAAATATAAACTCATTCCAGCATCAACTCTAAAATCTAAAATACAAAGTCTTATTAAAAAAAAAAAGATGGGGTCTTTACATTTTTTGTATTTACGTGGAAGGAGTTAAAGAATATTCTCCTTTGTAAGTATCTCAAGAATGGAAAGGCAAATATCCCATGTACTCAATACTAATTTAAGCTAGTAGATGAACAGCAACAGGCCCACAGGAGAGAAAAACACAAATTCAAGAAAGGTGGGCTGGGGTGGGGGAAGAAAGGTGGGTGAGAGCTCAGTAGCTCTCACCTAAAGGGCACAATGTAGGGTACATGGTGCACCTCCCGGGTGAAGGACTCCAATACATTTCAGACGTAACCTAACAAATGTAAACGATGTAACCTAAGAGTATGTACTCTTATATTAATCTGAAATAAAAATAAATATAAGTCTCATCTAAATACCATCTAACTTGGATGGGAGAGACTCAAGGTATAATTCCTCCTAAGGCAAATTGCTCTCCAGCTGTGAACCTGCAAAACCAAACAAGTTATATGCTTTCAAAATACAATGGTAGCACAGGCATGATATGGACATTTCCATTCCAAAACAGAGACACAGGAAAGATGAAAGAGGTAACAGGGCTCAGTAAGTCCAAACTACAAGGCAAACTCTATGAGACCTGAAGGCCCAAGAATAATTGTCTTTGGCTTGATGCTGGTCCCTCCAGGACCACTGAGGAGGAGGCTCTGCTTCCAGTCACACTGAGCAGAGTGGTCCTGCCTCATGCTCTCCAGCAGGGACTGTACCCCCACAGCTCCAGGCAGCCCTGCTCCCTTGCATTTGCACGGACACCATCTGGCCTATTATAAAGCAAGGCAGTTACCCCCACCACCACCATCACCACCTTTTGAAACTACAGATAACCCTGTGATCTCTGGATTGCCTTTGGGATCATTCTTCCCTTGTCTTAAAGAACTGTACACATTCTTAGCCAAACAGATCTGTGGATCCCCCCCATTCTATAAAGCCTAAGAGGTCCAACAGCCTTCCTTCACTCCTTCCCATGTTCTTCACCTTCACCTCAAACTGGCCGTTTTCCTCCTGGGGTGACTGATCTAATCCATAGTTCACATCCATACTGATCTCCCTATCAAATGGTTGCTTTTGATAATGGTAATACTCGGAGTGGTCTCATTTTCTACAACATGGATAAGCTAAGAAATGTCAAACCTTCAAGTTCTGGTTGGTTTTTGCTTAACAATTCCATCTTTAAATCCATTAATGCAAATATACAATTTGTAATATTCCCATTATAGCAAAAAATAGATTCATAAAAAAAGTCTTATAGACATTTAGTATATCAAGTATGTAAATGATCATGCTCACTGTGACATAAGAATAATACTCCCTTTGTGTTAAAAGTTAATTAGACATAGCACCACTGAAGAGCTTCCAGGATGTTCTAAAGCAAAATATGGCTATGCTTTCCATAAAATAAATAGAACAGCAGCAATCTCTAAGTTTCTCTTAAACATAAACTATGAAGATTCTGTGTATATATACATATATATAAATATGGTCTTAAGTAAATAACTAGTTAAAAATAAAAATAAATGAAATTTTAGAAACTAGTTAACAGCACTAGCCTGAATTTGGTTTTTTACTTACATATGTCTAAGATAAGAAATTGCACCATGAAGTGCATATTACGTGGTAAAAAGCCAACAGTTATTGGCTGAGCACAGTGGCTCATGCTTATAATCCTCTCACTTTGGGAGGCCAAGGCAGGAGGATTGCTTGAGTTCAAGAGTTGGAGACCAGCCTGAGCAAGAGAGTGAGACCCTGTCTCTACTAAAAATAGAAAAACTAGCTGGGCATGGTGGTGGGCACCTGTAGCCCCAGCTACTCAGGAGGCTGAGAGGCAGGACCACTCTTCTCAGTGTGACTGGGAGCAGAGTCTCCTCCTCAGTGGTCCTGGAGGGAGCAGCATCAAGCCTAGATGTTTGAGGTTGCAGTGAGCTACAAAGATACCCATGCACCAATTATTTCTAATTTATATATAAGCCAATACACTTATTATGGATGCAAAACTTTCTTCCTAATATGATGTAGAGAAATAATATACTGAGGTAGACTAAGAACATTCTTCTATGTTCTATAGATCAAAATGCAAAGATCTACATATGTATATGAGCACAAGTACTTTAATTGGTATTACAGATATTTCATAATTATGTGTACACATATGCACACCATGACACAAATTTTAACAATGTTTCTAGCTACATCATGCTATTTAAACCCCAACTGCTAAAACAAATACAAACTTAGTATGATATCCCTTTTCCTTTTTTTTTTTTTTTATTGTTGAGGATTCATTCATTGAGGGTACAAGATGTGTCACACACTGAGACACCACCCCCTTCCTCCTTTCCTCTCTCTGCTCTTCCTTTCCTCCACCTCCTCCTGCCTTCTCTCTCTCTCTCTCTGCTCTACCCTTTCCCCACTCCACCTTGTCATTAATTGTCCTCATATCAAAATTAAATACATAGGATTCATGCTTCTCCATTCTTGAGAAGCTTTACTAAGAATAATGTGTTCCACCTCCATCCAGGTTAATACAAATAAAATTTTTCCTTTTTTAAATAAAATTTCTAAGTGAAAAAACAAATCTAACACTCCCCTTTGCACCAGGTACTGAGGTCTAAAATGTTCAGAGTCAAGAATCTTGTCAGCTGTTCCTTGATGTAATAGAATGTAAAAGCTTTCTCTTTCTATTTAGGAAGTCTGATCATCTAAGTGTTTTGTCTTAGAAACTGCTTTCCACCATAAGATGTAGTTACGCTAGTTAAATTCTTCCTACTACCCACTTTGCTCCTGATGTAGCCAGAGAAGTCAGCACCCTTGTAGCACCACGCCCCTGAAGACGACTGCCAACCACTTCCCTCCAAAGAGGAAGAGAGCTTTACATGTAGATACAGCACTGGACAGGCAGTGAGTCCTAACCAAAGGATTTTTTATTCAGCCTCTGAAACAGTTTTATTCTCTTAAGGGGATGCCTTCTTGGACTCAAACACCCACTAGCTCTTTCTATCTTCATCAATACGATTCCACTAACACTGGCAAACCTTTAATCCACACGGGACATTATGTTGCAACATCAATTTCAGTTTTTTCTAGTAGACACTGCAAAACCTTTCCAGCCCGTACCCCTTGTCCAATTCCAAAGCTGCTTCCACATTTTTACATATTTACTGGAGTAGTGCCCCACTCCTTGGTCCCAATTTCTGTCTTAATTCATCTGGGTAGATAAGTCCAAGATCAAGGCACTGGTAGATTCAGTGTCTGGCAAGGGCTTGCTGTCCCACAGACTAATCTCATCCCTGAGGGCTCCACCTTATGACTAATCACCTCCCAGAGGCCCCACCTCCTAATAACATCACAGTGGCCATAGGATTTCAACATGTGGATTTGGGGGAGCACAAGAATTCAGTATATAATATAACATACTGTTAATTAGCGTGGATTTTATCAAGGGCTGAGGTCAGACATGGTCTCTATCCACGGACACCTTTGAGTTCTCTCTTAAATTTAGTAGCACAAAATACTCCTTCCTCCTCCACATTTTCCCCTCCAAGGGCCCCCCCTCCCAATTTCTTCTTCCTGCTACCTCCCTAATGTCCCAAGTCTCCCTGCCAGGCCATTAAATGTATGCAGTCCTCTGTTGTCATCTCCACACCCTTCTTAAGTGGCCTTTGTGTGCTTCTGAGCAGCAGACCCACTGCTCCCCGGCTCTTTTCAGTCAAGTGACTCGCCCTGCCACCTCAACATGTTCAAAACCAAACTTACTATCTTGCTCAAAGGCTACTAACCTCATTACCGTGAACCTCTTCTTTTATTACACGGGCTATTTGCCAAATATATGTGGATGAGCAAAGCTCAGTTTGTGTTTATTCGGACAAGATCTCAATATCTTTTGTGCTTTCTGAAATTTTATTAAAATCTTCACAGAAATCAAGAACATAAAACTCCATTTTTCAAATCAAAGTACCTGGAAAATAAGGGTAACGTTTTGATTTTGTTGCTGCTGCTGTGACTTGAGATACTGCTCAATATAGTGTAGAAAGGATTTGTAGTAATAGCTGACAGAATAAGTTCCATTCTGCAAGTGTCCCCCACATCTATTATCAAAATTTTCCCTTTTGTTCACCCTCAGGACATTTTAGTTGAATCCTCTGAATCAGGAGATGGAACTTTATTCAATTGCATGCAACTATCAAAGAAACGGTAATGCAAGTTCATTTGTGTGTTCTCAAAGTATCTCAAAGGAACTGGAAGGTCCTTGATTGTGCTTTCATAGATACACAACTGAAACAAAGTTTCACCAAACAATATTACCCTTAGTGCACGTGATAGACATTGTCCTCCTTTTTACAGTTGTGGTGACAACTCACTATGTGAATCCCATGAACTGTTGACTAGTGGAGAGTGCAGTTTGAAGAGCACACCAGTAGAGGGAGACGATGTTCTGTCCCACAAGAAAGAGATGGTCACTCAAGATCACTGCCAAAACAAAAACAAACTCCAAAGTTCCAGATAGGGAACATAATCCAAAAGAAAAACTAGTAGACTATAATTAGGCAAGATCATACATCTATCAGGAAAAAAAAAAAAACAAAAAACTAAGTCATCTAATCATTCCATCCCAACTCCAGTTTTCTTCCTGTTGGGAAAATAAAGTATTACCTGGTTCAGGTTTAAAAGTTATAAACTGATCAAAATCCTCTAGGAAGCTAAAGTAAAACTCAGTCTCACTTCTTTGTACCTTTCACTTTTAACTCTTTTAAGTCTCATGGTTGAACAATTCTTGGATCTTATTCAGGGATTACAAGGGAGAGAGATAATATTACCTCTAAAACCTTCATATTTCATCAGTTTCCACCATAAGTATTTTTTTCCTCTAACTTGTTGTGGAATACCCTATTAAACAAATTTGTACCTGCTCAAACCAATCCATGAACCAAACTGGCATGTTAAAAAGAAACCTTAAGTCACCCAGAATTTACTGGAAAGCTTGTAATTTCAACCTCATAGATTTTTTTCGATAAATCCATTGTAGTGACTAGTTCAGAAAAGCATAAATGATTACTTGTTAGTAGTAATTACTTATCCACCTAAGAAAGAAGGGAACAACTTGAAGTTTGAATTTATAACCCACATTTTAAAGTGTGAAAAATTACATATTCTCTCAGTTGTTATATCATTTATTAATTCAAATTTGAGGGCTTCCAATTTGCGTGACACCTCTAGAAAAGATAAAATACTAGTCAATTTTGGTGTTGGGTATTTGGTGGCTGTGGTTTTAACTATAAAACTTCTGCTCAAGCCATGGGAAAAGCTTGGGAACCATTCAGAGACTTTGAATTCCAACCTAACATGGATATGGACCAAAGGGGAAACCTGGCTTATGATAGCGTCTATCACAGGTGGCAATTTAAGACCTACTGTGTCAATTCACCACCAACATCCTCATCTGCATCAACCAAGTAGGAATTTGATTTACACAGCAAAGGAGAGCCACAGACACTATTAGAAAAAGAAAATTATAACATCAAGATGGCAGGTTTGGGAGTAGCTGCAATTTGCATTCAGTTAGGAGGGTGAGTGACATTAACCATGGAAAGACAGGACCAAAGCTGAAAGCGGAGGGCACAAGAGTATTCACGAAGCAAAAAGTATTCACTGACTGACTTAACACCTAACGCAACCGGGGCGTATCGTCAGCGCACTGTCAGGCCTGGCCCTTCAGCCTGCTTTGCTCTTTCTGGATTCTGCCAGATCAGGAGGATTCCTCACAGGCCCTCCACAGACACTGTCCTGTGAATTCAGATGCACCATGGCCACATATTCTAACGCAGGCCAGTGCTCGTGTAAGGCCTGGGCTGTCACAGAGAGGCTGGCTGGATCCCGGCCTGACTTCCTACATGGGATCTCTGTCCTGCAGGAATGGCAGTGCAGTGCTGAGCAGAGGGCCCCCACACTCTAGTGTCGGGGCTCTGGCAGTTGTCTGCATTCTCGGTTCTTGGTGGGCTCGGGGCTCGGGGCTGAAGAATGAACAGAGTAGCACAAGCATAAAATCAAGCTTATTGAGGAAGAGAAAGATAGGTTTGCAGAGGAGGATATGTTCACCATAGACGGTCCCCCATTTTAGGACAGAAAAGAGCCTCATTTATGGCCTGCGGTTCTGTTTTATACTGTCTGGATTGGGCCTACCTCATGGTTTAGAGGTCGCCTTAGAACCACTGAGTCTTACTTCTCTTGGGGACCTGCCATGAGCCGCTCTGAAAGCCCACGGGGGATGTCAACTGCAAGGTAGATTTAAGCGAATGACATGGTAATCAGCCTTAAGGTTCTGGGCCACCTTCAGACTCTGTCGCACCCCTGGTGCCCGGCTGGGCCCGTGCTGCCCGGCCCTGACTGAAGGGTCCTGTGATTCTTTTGCAGTTGGCACAGTGAGTTCTGGCTGGTAGACTGATGGACGCTCTCTCCTCCCTCAGGTGTGGGCAGTCACTTGGGACAGGATTAAAGTGGGGTGGCACAGAGACAGGGCCTGGGGGTCCACACTTGTCCTTTTTCCCTAAGACAGCTGAACATAACCCTGATGCACACGAGGGTGGTTGGCTTCCTCACGCCCACCAGGAGAGACAGTAGAGGTGGGCCCTTGCTGCGTCCCAGCACCATTACCCTAAAGGGTTTTGCAGTATTTCACATCTCCAGGATGTGAAGTACCACAGCTAAGGCATCTCCACCATTAAGATAGCACCCCCCACCTCACCCCACCCCCTCCTCCCTCTCTCTTCTCTCCACCAGTCCCTCCCCCTTCCCTGTCCTCTTTTCTTCCCACTTGGGCTCCTTGGGGATCTCACCCATTGTCTTTAATCCTTCTGTTACCAGCCTGATACTGAGCTCCAAACTTGAATGTCTTCACTAAGGAGTCACAGCAAGCTTCAGCTTAACGTAACTAAAGTGGAGTATCTAAAGACTAGGCCTGCTCTGCTCCCATTCCCTCCCAGACGGCCCCTCCCCTGTACCCTGAGTGAAGGAATGCTTGTTAATTTTTGCAAAGTGCTTCCACACCATCACAAACTTTCGTTCTGAGAAGCCCCATCCATAGTACAACAGCCCAGTGTACTTTTCCCTACGTGCCACCAAGGCCCCAAAGCCCTGCCACTGCCTGTGGTCTGGCACCACTCAGCACCTCGCTGGATTCCAGGACCTCAGCAGTTTGATGCCATCACACTAGGCACAGCAGAACTGGGAGATGAGGGGGCTGACAGCACAAGGACGCTGCCTGCAGGTCGTTCTAGGAACCTGGTTTGTTCCATTCTCTCTTCCCACATGAAAGGACATCTCCTCTGTGCCACTTGACAGTGGGAATCCTCAGGGACAGGGACAGTCTTGGAGGAACAGGCCCTGCTTGCTGGGACCCTCCTTGGTCC
Organism: Loris lydekkerianus; assembly: GCA_963574355.1. Classification (NCBI taxonomy): domain Eukaryota; kingdom Metazoa; phylum Chordata; class Mammalia; order Primates; family Lorisidae; genus Loris; species Loris lydekkerianus. The sequence goes on from CAUYPK010045927.1 coordinate 29,127, forward strand.
AGCAGAGCTGTGCTGTGGACGGCAGACACACAGGTTTCTCTCCATCGGTGCAGGTGCTCAGACAGCCCTGTGACAATGACCTGGCAGGGGTCTGGCAGCATTTTTTTCTCCTTCCCACTGGCAGGTCGGACACACCCTGTACTCCCAGGGGCACAGCACACAGGGTCTGTGCAGGTGCCAAGGGTACTCAGCTCTCTCTCCCTTACCAGGAGGACACATCCCAATTGAGTGAAGGAGACACATTTTTGCAGGGGCGGTCTTACAGTCTTGAGGCTGTCTGATTGACACTCATATTTTAAGACACCTGGCACTCAGAGTTGCTGTGGCTACTACATTGAACCAAATGGTCTGGGTCCTGCGCTGGGTAGTAGAAGAAAGGAGGAAACCACAGCCCTGTAGAGGTTCAGAAAGTAGCTACTGACTAGGATGTGCCTGACCCAGTAGCTACTGACTACGATGTGCCTGACCCAGTAGCTACTGACTAGGATGCGCCTGACCCAGTAGCTACTGACTAGGATGTGCCTGGCCCAGTAGCTACTGACTAGGATGCGCCTGACCCAGTAGCTACTGACTAGGATGTGCCTGACCCAGTAGCTACTGACTACGATGTGCCCGACCCAGTAGCTACTGACTAGGATGTGCCCGGCCCAGTAGCTATTGACTAGGATGTGCCTGACCCAGTAGCTACTGACTAGGATGTGCCTGGCCCAGTAGCTACTGACTACGATGTGCCTGACCCAGTAGCTACTGACTAGGATGTGCCTGACCCAGTAGCTACTGACTAGGATGCGCCTGGCCCAGTAGCTACTGACTAGGATGTGCCTGACCCAGTAGCTACTGACTACGATGTGCCTGGCCCAGTAGCTACTGACTACGATGTGCCTGGCCCAGTAGCTACTGACTAGGATGTGCCTGACCCAGTAGCTACTGACTAGGATGTGCCTGGCCAAGTAGCTACTGACTAGGATGTGCCTGACCCAGTAGCCACTGACTAGGATGCGCCTGGCCCAGTAGCCACTGACTAGGATGCGCCTGGCCCAGTAGCCACTGACTAGGATGCGCCTGACCCAGTAGCCACTGACTAGGATGCGCCTGACCCAGTAGCTACTGACTAGGATGCGCCTGACCCAGTAGCTACTGACTAGGATGCGCCTGACCCAGTAGCTACTGACTAGGATGTGCCTGACCCAGTAGCTACTGACTACGATGTGCCCGACCCAGTAG
>CAUYPK010045928.1:0-20756 GCA_963574355.1 Loris lydekkerianus
TGTGATGTCAGGGCACTCTACCCAAGGCAACAGCCCAAGGCTCCAGTGTGCCAAAACCATCTCACTCTGCCCCTAAGGATTAGGGCTGTGAGGCAGTTCAGTCCCCGCCTTTAAGCTGCTCAGTCACTAGGTTACTTTGTCCTGCCTGTTCCTTGCTCTGGGGCCCTGAGGGCAGAGCTTCCTGGAGCAGTTTTTTCACACAATGGCTTTCACTGAGCCCAGCTCAGTGGCTCCTTTTGGGGCCCCAGACAATGCCCAACATTCTCCACACTTTTGCTCAAGCTCTCCCCAAGGCAGCTCAACTGAGTGCCAAGTCCAAGAACACCAAAAAAGTTTACAGGTAAGGCCTTCCCAGTTTGCAGTCTCACTGCTGCTTGTACTCACGGTTGCCAGTGTGATTAGGTTGATTGAACACACGCAGCCACTTGCAAGTTTTCCACTGTTTTTGTCCTCCTCCTGGGGTCCAGAAGTTCCTTGCTGGCTCCCTGTATCCTCAAAGGGATGATCATAGGCAGATCCCATCAGCCAGAGATGTCTGGAGTCTTGTCTCCCCAGACTCGCCGTGCCCAGTTGCAGGGAAGCTGTTACTCAGCCACCATCTTTAATCCAATCGAGGCCAGCAGTTCAAGATCAGCCTGGGCAACATAGTGAGACCCCTTTTCTAAAAAAAAAAAAAAAAAAGATTAAATTAACCAAGTATGGTGACAAGCACTTGTAGTTCTAGCTAGTAGAGAGGCTGATGAGGGAGGATCACCACTTAAGATCAGGAGTTTGAGAAAGCAGTGAGCTATAATCATGCCATTGCACTCCAGCCTGGGCAATAGAGTAAAATCTTGTCTCTTAAACAAAAGAGAAAGAAAAACATATCTTTTATAATAGCACCAAAATAAGGAAATATATACTAAAATATAAATCTAAGAAAATGTGAACACTACCTAAGGTTCTATATGCTAAAAACCATAATAGATTAATACAATAAATCAAAGAAGACATAAATAAATAAAGAGATATATCTGTTAATGGACTGGTAGACTCTGTATTATAATACTGTATTGAAATAACATACAATATTAGAATATTATATAGATACCTAACTGTATTATAAGTACATTGTATTATATTGCAACATATTTTAATCTTATAGTAATTATGTAATATGTTAGTATTATACAATATTACAGCATAATGTTGGTAATATCAAAAAGAAATGACTATGGTTCAAAATTGATCTATAGGTTCATTACAATTGCAATGAAAATCCAAGCAAGGAGGATTATTCTTTTTGTTTGTTTTTGTAGAGGGGCAGATGTTGGAAAGCTGATTTTAAAATGTATATGAAAAGACAAAGGAACTAAATAGCAAAATAATTAGCTAAATTTTAAGCTCATTTGCTTAAAATTCCTTATTTTGCTATTTAGCTAAATTTTAGCTAATTTAGCTAAATAGCAAAATAAGGACAAACACTACTCAGATTTAAGAGTTACTATAAAACAACAGTAATAAAGACAGTGGGGTATTGGTGAAAAGATATACATTGATCAATAGTATAGAAGTATAGAATTGACGCATGCAGATACAAAGGCAATTCCATGATATTGGAAAAATTGGAGATCTTTCTGTAAAGGATATAAGCCTGGACCTAAACCTGTATGCAAATGTTTATAGCAACTTTATTCACATTCACCAAAACCATGTTTTTCAACTGGTGAATAGATAAACAGAATTGCATCTATATGATGGAATATAGTGGGACAACCTTGGTGGACACAAAAACATGATAAATCTTAAATTCATCTTACTAATGCAAAAACTATAGGAACTGAGAGCAAATCAGTGGTTGACAAGATGGGATGTAGAAAGCAGTTGATTGCAAAGAGGCAGAAGGACAGATAGTCATGATGAAAATATTGAGAATTAAGACTGTGGTGATGCAAACATGAGTTTACAGATTTACCAAAAACCACAGAACTATACACCACAAACAATATTTTTTAACCATATGTAAATAGAAAAAAATCCACCGGGAAATGGGTTGAATCCAAAAGGGAATCACTGTCACAAATGAGCAGCACCGGTTATAAGACATATCAACATCCTGTTTTTCCCTGATAGATTCACCGAGAAACCCAAATTGAGATAGGTTTTACAAAATATCAGACCAGTACTTTTCAGCAGTGTCAAGGTCACAAAACATAAAGACTAAGAAACTATCGCAGATTATATGAGACTAAGGAAACAAAACAACTGACTGCAATGTGAGGGTCCTGGTCTAGAAAAAAGGACAATAGTGGGAAAACTGGTGAAATCTCAATAAAGTCCATAGTTTAGTTAATAGCATATAACTAATCATAATTTCTTAGCTTTGTTAGTTTTTCTATGCTTACATAAGGTATGAAAATTAGAAAGATCTGGGTAAAAAGTTACAGACACTCTGTAATATTTTTGCAAACTTTCCATAAAATTATTCTTAGTGCTTTTAAAGATATATTCAGGATCTGTACTTAGTTTTACTTTCATGTTCACTAAACTTCAGTACCAGCACAATGACACACCTAATTGTTCTGAGGAAAGCTTGTTTGAGTTGATGATTTTCTATATTTTTCAAAAAAATGAGGGAAATATTTCCACTTCAAGTAAATTTGTACAATAGCCAAACTCAGAAAGAAGGATACGAATTTCTTCCCAGGAACCACCAGAGCCTCAGAAGAACAACCTGGAGGAATGAAAATTGGACTTTTCTAATGGCATAAATGCTTTGGATACAGATTCTTTGTGTTCCTTCTCAAAGGACTGTTTGCTTATTAAATTAGGGAATTGAGGGCAAGCTTCTTTCTGGAGAAGTCACCCTGTACAGATACAACATAGCTTTCAACATCATTGATGGGATTTTATAATCTTGAGAAACACATGAGTCTACATTTGATAAATGTCCTTGTGGGACAGAATTATTAACATATTACAGTCAGACTCTATCTTGTGCTTACGGGTATGTATGAGTACCATTGTAAATATTTTGGTATACTGGGTATCTTTAGTTAAGTCCTCATAATATGATACAATTCCAAGACTTCAAATTACTATAAAATGTTCAAGATCATCTGAGAACAATGATGTGAGTTGCTATGAGAGAGAGTTAATAAAAATTATGCTAATGAATTTGTAGTATACAATCAATGTGGTCTTTATTCTTGCAGAATCCTATGTTCATTCTTTTAAACACTTAAATCAGTCACTATGAGAACTCCACAAAATCTGCCCAGAAATTGGTATCGCTGAACTGATCTACAGATAGACTGGGGTATTATTTTTCTGTGTCAGGTTAGTCCTGCTATACTATATTATATTATATATGAAATGACCAATTTTCACTAACAGTTAATCCTTCAATTATTCTCCTGGTATTGATGAATGTTACTAGCCAAATCTTTCTCTGGCTTCCAAAATGTTATATTTGGTTCCATGTACAGAGATTGTTGACAAGTATCAATTTCAATTCACTTTACAATGATTGGGCAAAGTAGCATTTTTAAAAATCTGTAAAATTAGATATGCTCATCTCTTACATTACAAGTACCAGCATAAGGCTCTTAATAGCAGCTATGAGGTATGACCAGTGAGAGGTATTGCTGGTGACATGTTATCATTTCAGTGATACCATAAATGTTTTCATGCCTCAGTTTTAAGAGCGCCATATCAGTGAGCACCACAAAGTCATCCTTTTTAGTGATTCCTATTTTATCTCCTTTGCATAGGAAGGATATTTACATGTGAATTTAGAAAGCAGGATAGGCCTCAATCACCTCAGCTGCACACAAACCAATTGTTTTGTATTTTTGTATATTTATTTTCAAAAATGACAATTGCAATAATATCAGTGTTTGATCACTTGTACTGCCTCTACTGCTGGGGGAAAGGAACCTTTCTATAGATTTGAGGCCCAAAGGAAAATCGAGACATTATTATTAGTTAACCTAAGGCCAGAAAATGTTCTATTGCTCCAGCAGTATAGGCACAGAAATATACAATGTGCCACTGCAAATGGAATATATACAATTATAATTATCTTGCAAGAAAAAAAGACTCAAGAAGTAGCATAACTAGGCATTGAACCAATTATTGATTCATCTATTCACCTTTTTTGCTTCTGTGTAGTCACATTACAGTCACAAAGAAAAGTGAGTAAAAGAACTAGTAAATTTTAAGCACAGAGTCTAAAAGATTATGAGTAGAGATTTTATCCAATTGTCAGTTTAAAATGCACTAAAGAATTTATACTTTCTATTTTCTTGAGCTTTCTTTTTAATCAAGATCCTATCCTTGATACCAGAATACCTACTGGGATAGGGGAACAGTAGCATTTGAAGAGCAAACCTTGAGTAACTGTACTTCTCCAAATAAAAAATCATTTAAAGATAATCATGCCTTACACACTAAGTCTGCAACTGCAACAACATAGAGGAACAAGGTACTAACAGCATTCCTGCTTCCAGCAGGTACTGTCTGTACCATTTGAGAGACAGGAGAGTGCTGTAGAGACAGGATCTGTTAGCTGTTTGTCACAGTAGGTTATATGCCATGCCATCGGGTCTCCTTAAAAATTCACTTAAAATTGAAACCCAAAGGTTTTCCAGCAAAAGAGAGAACACGTTTGGCTTTGTAGAGGTAGATTAAGATGGCATTTACTCATGTTCAAAGAATAAACTTCTATCACGTAATACTGAGGAGGACTTTACTACAAATTCAATTCTAATTGTATTCAATACAAGATTAAATTGTTTCATCTCCCATGTTGTCTGTTTTTCATCTAAATGAGAGTCTCTATTCTCCAAGGTGTTATGTCCTTAGTTATCTCAAAGTGGCTACCCAAACCATCTTAGCTGCAGCAAACATCTTGAACTCTTTCTCAAATGGTCTGTCTTCAACAAATGCATTAACACATGCTAGGAAGACCTTTTTTCTCTAATACTTTATTCCACATGTATTTGAAGAAGAAACTTGTTCTATACATGCCTACTTGTTTACCCTTGAATCACCAAAGAGAAAAAGAATGAGGGCTATTTATTCTTCAGGAAAGCATTTTAGGCCATTGATACGTTTTTCAGAAAAATTTTTTTAATAAAAAATATTTTTTTTTTTTACTGTAGCTGACATGGCACTTCAAATCTCAGTTCATACCCATTTACTGTATGACTAAAATAACCTCTAAACATGTAGCCAATCTAGTTAACCTGTCTATTTTTTTCTCCATATTATCTAATCAAATCCTAAAATGTTCTGCAAAGATATAGTAGAAATAGGTACTCTTTTGAGAGCAGTTCCATTCAATAATATGCAGTTTGATTGATCCCTCTAGTATACATTTGAAATGTAGAAAATTGCAGTTAAAATTTTAAGATAATACTAGTCCTTGGTCTTTAAAATATAATTTTAAGTAAACTTAGTATTTAGGAAATGTGAATAAATGAAAGAAATTAACCCAAATATATAAAGACAATTGAAACACTCTGATAAAGCTCTCTAAATAGAGGACACAAGTGGATATAGGCACTCCATTTCTGAGACTTCTCAATCTATGATGTTTTTCAGAGCTGGGATTTTTCTACTTGTAATGCAATAGCAAAATAACGATTCAGCATGTTTCCAGAGTAAAAACAAGGATTGTGCTGATATAATATTTACAACTGCATCTTCTCTGCGTTCTTTTATCTCTTTCTCTGCTCCGGGTCTTTTATCAGTCAGTCAGCTAAGGTCAGACTCACCTCAGCGGCTCAGCACACTAGTCTTGTTTCCATTACATTTGGAGGCAGAAAATCTGAATCTTTACAATGCTGACCTTACTGTTTCACAAGCTATTGATTATGGCTATCAAGTTCCAACAGTGCACTGGGGTCAGTCTCCAGAAACAGAGAAGGCAGAAAGAGAAGGCACATTCCTCTCCCTCTTCGGACCGGACTGACTTCGCCATTAGTTAGATTTTGCTGTAATTAGAATGAATCGCTGCCAGATGCAGCTACTGTCTATTCTAGATCGCCACTCCTGATTCACCTGGGTTTGGAGCCATCCATCAGAGTACACATCTCATGTGTAATGAGGAATGTACAGAGTGGAAAGGGGAAGTCAGTGAGAAGTGAATGGGCCCTCTCTGGGAATGATTATAGAGTTACTGACACACAAATAAATGGCATGGATCACGATCCACAACTCCTAGGAAGTGTAAATCTCGTATTTGACATACCCTTTGGCAAGAGATAGACTTTATGGTTCTTTTTCACATCATGAGAGCAGTTTTACACAAGGATACCCTGTCCTGACATAATTCTCAACCTCAATGCTTTTCTTATCTATCAAGGATTTTTTTTTTACTATTTTTCTTTCAACAGATTAGGCCTTTAATACCATAATCATTAAACCACAGTAGATTTGCTGCATATATTATTTTCTCCCCCGACTACTTTCTAATCTTGTGATTCCTTTACTGATAATATTATTTGTTGAATGCTTATGATATTCTAAGCATTCTGCTAAGTGATTTATACAATGATCTCATTTCACCCCCAACAATATAAGGTAGAGTTGTTTTATCGTCTCCACTTTATGGATGAGAAGACTGAGACGAAGAAGGCTTAAGTTATTTGATGGCAGTCACATAGACACTAGGTGGTAGAAACCAGACTTGTACCCAGGAAATATGTCCTTGAACCTATAAGTTCAACCATTGGGCCATATTGTCTCCTTTGCATTAAATGAACAAATGACTGAACTAACCAATTAACCACCCACCAATTTTATGCCTGTCTCTTTGCTTGGTACTGAGAATACAAAGGTGAATTTCTCATTGTCTCATTGTCTCATAGAACAATAGCACGTGCCTAAATAGTTTCATTACAAGAATGTAATACAATAGCTAACATTTGCTTTTTGTTATATGCCAGTGTTTAAAATATTTTCCCTACTTTATTGAATATTAACCTCATGACTTGTCAAGGTGCATGCTACCATTATCCCCATTCATAGATAAGAAAAGCTAGACACAGGAAAACATAGTCAGGTATATCCAACCTGTGGCCCAGCCACATACTGATTTTGCAAGGACATTTTTTGCTTAACTGTGGTATAGGATATTACAAAAAGTATGCATGGACTTTTTTTGCTAATCAGCTTTTGTCAATGTTTGAGCATTTAATGTGTGGCCCAAGACAACTCTTCTACCAATGAGTGACAAAAAAGAAAAAAGTTTGGACATTCCTGGTAGATGCTTGTCAAAGGCATCCAACTATGGCAGGATAGGTCTGAGATACAAAATAAAAAGTAATGTACGACGAGATGTACAGGTAATGGGCTAGAAAATGTGTCTCTTCAGTTGAGAAAAATCAGGAAAGGCTTTATGACAGAGACAGTATTTGCTCTAGACCTTGAATTCTAAGAGTAGGTAATTGGATGAGCTAAAAACTAATGTAGAAAAATACATTATTTTAGGAAAAACACTAATGTATGATAAACATTCATGTAGGCAAATGCTAATAATAATAAATAATTCCAAGGGTTTCCATACTTGTAGTATCCTTGAATTTTTGTATTAAATGTCATAATGGTAAATGGACTAGAGAATTTTAACTGGAACTTAACTGTAAAAGCAGAGAAGGCTGGACACAGTGGCTCACACCTATAATCTTAGTACTTTTAGAGGCTAACATAGGAGGATCACTTGAAGCCAGGTCCTTGAGACCAGCTTAGACAAAATAGTGGAGACCCCATTATTGCAAAATAATAGAGACCCCATTATTGCAAAACAATAGATAAATCAGCTGGGTGTAGTGATGTGTGCGCCTGTATTGGCTATTTGGAAAGCTAAGGTGGAAGGATCATTTGACGCCAGGAATTTGGGCTTGCTATGAGCTGGGCTGATACCACTGCACTCTATCCCAGGGAAAAGAGTAAGACCTTGTCTCAAAAAAAAAAAAAAAAAAAAGGAAGGAGGACATGTTCTTAAAACTATTAACTACATTTTCCATATTAGAGCTTGATTCTAATATTTGTTAGAGTGATGTCCAGTGTCTTCCGGTCATTGTCTCTGTCACTGGTATGCTCTTGGGACAGATTTCCTGATTCAGTTTTTATCAAGCGGTGTATCAGTCAGAGTCTGGACAAAAAACAAATGATGCAGTCAAAATAAGATGACTTGAAGAGAGTTAGCAATCGTATTATAATGATTTTTATGAAGCTGTGGGTACAGTACAAAGTAACTACAAGGGAAAATGTAGGAACTTGAAGATTTGACAATGGTTGTATATGTTCAGAGCACATTTGAGGAATTAATGGTTTGAAAAATCATTAAAATATGTTCCTGATTTATATTAAATCTTTTGGATTGTCACAAAGGGTCACTTGAATTTAGTAAGTATTTTACAAATGACTATACTTTCAAAGTAAATATACACCCCAGGTGCTAGGATATTTAAATTTTATTGCAACTACTTATTCAAACAAAAAACAAACTCCAAGGGAAGTCACTTGGTAGTTGATTTTAACGGTTAAAGGGTTTTTGAAACAGGTATAGAGCTTTACATGGAAACTTCCATTTAGTGGCTTATAAACTTGGTTATACATTGAAATCACCTGGGGAACTTACACATTGATATTGCCTGGGGCCCAAGCCCAGAGATTCTGTTCTATCTGGTCTCAATTCCAGTGTGGACAACAAAACTTCTAGACTTTCCCCAGCAGACTCCAATGTGCAATCAAGACTGAGTGCCACTGATTTAGTCTATACTGATGACTTATAGGTGGTCTTCTTTGAACAGACTTTTACAATATCATCTTATTATCCCTGTTAATTCAGTATGACAAGAATCTTCTTCAAAATCAATCCTAAGCCAATTAACTGTCTAGTTACTCAATTGACTCATTGAATAAATTCAAATTACTACATGAGGTTGGGCACGGAAAATGCTGCCATTTTCCCTGTCCTTTCACTCCATGTCAACTACGCCTGGATCAAGCAATGATAATTTACATAGGTAGCCTACACTTTACCTTAAAATTGCTAAGAAGGCAAGGTATATACATGTATAATACTGGTCTGAAAAGCAACAAGTAAATGTCACTGTCATTATTAAAAATTATGTTAAAATGTTATTTTTTCTCTTACTGGGGTTAGGTGATGAGCTTTTTTTCATGTGTTTGTAAGGAGGTTTTGGTGGAGGGAGGGTAATGAGTGAGGCCACACCTACGGTGCATCTTAGAATGGGTACAGGCGAAACTTATTAAAGGCAGAATACAAATGTCTACATATAATAACTAAGAAAATGCCATGAAGGCTACGTTGAACAGTTTGATGAGAATATTTCAGATTTTCTATGAAATCAGCACATTGTACCCCTTGATTGTACTAAAGTACACAGCTATGATTTAACAATAAAAGAAAAAATATATAAAAAAATTTTTTAAAAAGAATGTTATTTTTTGGAAAACTCAGCTGTAAGCAGACCCCATAAAAGGTTTTGTTGACTACAGTTGGACTTTCCCTCCCTTGCCAGGTGCTGTCCTTTCCAGCACACTTTATCACTGCTAGATGAGGTTCCATATATGAGAAGCAGCAGCATAGAAAAGGAGTTAGGAATTAAACTCTGAAGCTAGACTGTTTAAATTTGAATCTGACCCCACCACTTAACAGCTGTGCAATTTTTGCCAAGTCATTTTTCTGTTTCTGTAAAGCTGAAATAATAATACCCACCTCACAGGGTTATTAAGAGAATTGCCTGAGTTAAGATAAATAAGAGCACTTAGAACATGGCCCAGCCCATAACAAGGGTTATCTGTGTGAGCCATTATTATCAACTGTGCAACTTGGGGTGAATTATGTGCTAGGAAAAGTCTTTTTCTCTGACAGGACTTTGCTCTCAATAATGCATCAGTTTACCAGTTAAGGTTTAGGTAACATGCAAAGGTCATTTATATAGCTAATTCTTGGCTTTAGAAAGTATATGAAAAAAATCAATAAACACACAATTAAAAAGAAAAGGAATTAGAGTTTTTATATTTACATTGCCATTTCTCCTAGGAGCCTTCTTGATAGATACTCATTGATACTGCAATCAATGAAGGGAAGGATTTGAAGATCATACCTCCCAAGAAACAGGCATCAAATGGGGAGAAAGTTCATGTAAGTTCTGTAGGCTATAAAATAATAGTTAATTTCTAAGCAAATATCTTTTTGAATGAGGGTGATAAAAAAATGCCTTGGTTATAACGAGTTGAAGGTTTTCTCTTTGACAGGGGACAAATTCTCACCCAATCTGCATTCATGTGGTTTATATTGTTTTTACCTAATGAGATATAGACTATCTCCTAAATACTGACACCTCAGAGACATGCTTCACTCAGCATGAAGGTTTGAGACATCAAGGATACCTTAAGCATCCTCTGATTCCAACAACTTGTCAAACAAATTAGCACCTTCTCAACCAAGGGTAAAATTAAGTTTCACATTTCTCCCTGGTGGGGGAAAAGAACGGAGGAGAAAATCACTCTGGTTTAATACTTCCCTTTGTTAAGAAAAATACAGAGAGCCTTATCAACTCTCTATGGCTCTCCCTGACCTCCTGATTTTTAATTCATTGGTTTTAAATGATCCTTGACAGTCAAAATCATTTTGTCAACTTCCATAGGCTTACCAAAGAAGACACTGTGGCTTTTATTAGTCAAGCCTATTTCTTTTTATCATTTAATAAGCTAGTCTTAAAGGAAAATTAACATTTTGCTAATGAAGGATGAAAAAAGAGATAAATTATAAATCAGATTACACCTTAAAATGTTATATATAGTCAACTTTTTTAAATGTTTTAGGCATTTTAAAAATTGAATTGAGTCCCACTTAGGGGCTGAGTTAACCTCTTCAAGAAGTACAAGGATTATACTAACAATTTTTAAATGTCTCTATGGAAACTTGGGGAAAAAATGCTACCTTTTGAAAATTAACTATGTTCATCCGCATTCATGTGGTTTCTTTCCTTTTTCTACAAGTAACTTCTCGTTTTATATGATAGAATGAAATAGATAAAAAGTGCTTTGGAAAGATTTCGTGGGGAAGGGAATGATTTCATTATAGTAAAACCATATCTTTAAATGTCTAGAGCTAAATATTATAGAAACCCCAAGCTCCAGAAAAATTTCAAAAATACTTCCCCGCCCTCTCCCCACACACAAAAAAGTCAATTTTGTGGCTAATTTAGCCCTAAACGTTCACCCATCTATGGACAGTTTATAAGAGAAAAACAAAGCTGCTGTGAACAGGGAAAACACAACACGGTACCGTCTCTTAGCACTCCGTTCTGCAGGAAAAAGGACGTGCTGTTACCCATAGCCAGTCTCTATTCCTATGAATATACTTTTTTTTAATGGAATCCCAAACCACCAAAGCTCATAGGAGAATGGACAAAATGCAATAGAGACAAGAAGTGATGAGAGAAGGAGAGATCATTTACTAACCCTGTTGTCTCATTTTTCAGAAAATAGATATCTAGAGTGACTTAGTAGTTTTCCCATAGTCACTTTGTTCCCCTGACTCCCAGAACGTCTTTTCATTTGTCAACAATGATGACTGCTTCTGGGATTGACACCAATGAGAAGGACAGCAGTAATTGCAGCAAAACCATACATGCGCATCGTGGGGGATGTCCCAAGCCACAGACACCCTGCCAGAAAAAAACAACCAGCACTGGAACACAAGAACTGTCAACAGCCCTATGGGGAGGTCCTCAGTGGGGAAGCAGGAGGAAGGGCTGCCTGCAGCCTCTGGACATCTACAAACTACTTTAAGGACATGTACTACTTACAGCTACTCCATTATCCAGAACATTAATTGGTCTTTGCTAAGATTTTTGCCACCTTCCTGTCCCCCTACTGAGTTCTCTCATCGATTCATCCTAGGAACCCTGGTGTTATTCAGAAAATAAAGTACAGTGTTAGGAAAGATCACCTGAGAGATGTGATTTCACACTGATACTGGAAACGCTTGATATTATTATGTTCTTAAAAAGGCATTTTAAACATGGAGGGAAAAGATGATAATTGTTTTTAGTGTTTAATTCAGATGAAACCAACATTTACTGGATGCCTACACTATGCCTGAAACTGTGTGAAACTAAGGGTTTTCATTTAGAGTATTTTATTTTATTTTCACAATAACACTCTAAGTCAGAGTCTTATTATTACTCAGAAGGGGAAACCAAGATCTGGTGAAGTACATTACTACTCAAAAGTCATACACATAGCAAGTTAGGGAGCTGGGATTTTCCCACCCCCACCCCCAAGTTTTCCAATGGTCAGTCCAAAGTTTCTCCACAATGTTATACAAAGGAGGCTCATGGAACAGACTAGAGTATTTTAATTGGGGAATAAGATCATTCTGAATCCAAATCTCAATTTGAAGCTCACTAGCAACTTTACCTCTCTGTGCTCCTGTGTCCTCTTTGTAAAACAGGGAAAATAAAACCAGTCTTAAAGAACTGTCGTAAGAATTATGTGACTCTAAGAATATTACTAAATGCAACTAATACATGTAAAACATGTCACATGTAAATTTGGGGCCATTTCACTCATTGTACTTTAACATCCCAGCATTAAGACAGTATTTAGCACATAGTCTGTGCTCAACAAATGTCTGTGAAACAAACAAAAATGGAATCACCTGGCATCTAGCAAAAGGTCAATAAATGACAGCTATTGTTATGGAGAGGATAAAGAAAACTTGTTCTGATGTCATGTGTGCAAAATTATCCTTCCCTCGTAAGAAATAATTTAGAGACCTTAAAACAAGCTCTTCCCTCACAAAAGTCTTGACATGGTAATAAATTCTCACTCTCAACACTTAATAAAAGAGGGAAGGGGCATAGAAGAATGTGCCCAAGTTGATAGTGAGGTGGAAGCTATTTTGTTAACAATATAACCATATTGTTATTCCAAATAGCATTTGAAATGGTGCTAATTAACAAGAGAAAATTTATAGCACAAACAGAGATGATTTCTAGACACTGGAAAAAACAACCAGGACAAAGTATCTTAACCAATCAATTCACTAAATCATTTAACAGAAAGGTAATAGTGTATTACTGACCAACACACACACAATTCATTTAATAACTCAGTCACCAACAGTACTGATTAATCTAGACCAACCCTACTTTACCAGATACTAACATAACATGACTGTACAGTGAAGAGCACACATTTTTAAATTACCAGTAATCTGGTGAGAGAGACAAGGACCCAACAGCACCTTACCCAGAAAGGTAGGTAAGAAAGTCATGTTACACTAACGTCACTTTCCAAGGGAACAAACCAGAGGCTTGCGTGCTGGCAAAGAAACAGAATTAAGAGAGGGGTTAGCCTGTGCATTCATCTACAAATAAACCCAAGGCTAAAAGCTGACATTGGAAGATCTACTGGACAGAGATGAGCTTAGCCAGTATACAAGGGCTATACATGAGCAGCTGTATGCCACACAGCTAAATTTAGATTTTACCTTACAGATATTCGGACAGTTGACAGGAGTCACTGTAATAACTAATCCAGGTCAAAGTTTTAGCACTACCCCACTTCCGAAGAAATGCATAAATAGTTGTAATTAGGATTTTTTACCCCTTTCTTCATCTCTTTTCTTCCATCAGCCATGTAGATGCAGTAATTTTTCTTGGATCTTTCCTCTTTTTCTTAGTCATTGTTTTCCTTCCAAAATATCATTTCTTCTCTGAACTAGTTTTCCAGTTGTTTTTAACCAGTTTCCATTCCTCGATCCACTTAAACTCATAACTAATACTACCACCCGGTTGATCTTTAAAATCATCAATTATAATTTCAGGTCACTAAAATAAATCCTGACATTAAGGTCAATTTCCCATCACATCATGACATTTCAGCTCATATTACGAACTTTCACTGTTTCTGTTTGCCATCACTGACCTTCTCAAATCTTCTGCTTTAGTTTTTAAAGTTTTGCTTGCTATTGTTTCTTTTCTACCTTGACTTATTCCCTTCTGATCTCTCTAAACACCTCCCTCGGATTCTAATACTGCCTTCTCTTTAAGACTCAGGTCAAGTTCACAATTCAAATCCACACTGGTCCTTTTCTATACTCCTACATCATACCATGATGATTAATTTTACATGTTAACTTGACTGGACCACACGGTGCCTGCACGTTTGGTCTAACATTAATTTGGTTGGATCTGTGAGGGTATTTGAGGCGACATTAACATTTGAGATTGCCCTCCCTCATGTCAGGGAGCCTTAGCCAACCAGTTGAAGGACCTAATGGAACAAAAAGGTAAGAAGGAATTTCTCCTGCCTAACTGCTTGTGCTGGGACTTGGCTCTTTTCTGGCCTGGGAAGTTGGACTGAAATATCAGCCGTACTTGGATCTTGAGCTTGCCAACTTTCAGACTGGAGCTGACACCGTTAGCCTTCCTGAACATCCAGTTTGCTGACACAAATTTTGAATATTTTTATCCTCCATAATCATGTGAGCCAATTTCTTATAATAAAAGTATATAACCACACTCATACACACACACACACACACACACACACACACACACATCCTGTTTGTTCTGCTTCACTGGAAAACTCTGACTAATATATACCCCTCCAATAAGGGTACAACCTTTTTGAGAATTCTTATATTGCTCATGATATTAATTAGCTCAGAGTTATTTACACAATTGGCACATCCCCAAAATCCAACTGCACTGACATAGGATGAGAATTTCAACTGTTGACATGTCAAAGCAAAAGGGATTAAGAAGCTTTTAGAAGGGGTAAACTAAAGGCTAATTTTGAATAAAGTTGGGAATCAAATAATGATATTGAAACTCATATCAAGAGAGTCTAAAAATAGAAAGTGATTTTAATTTGGCTTCTGACCCGGTTGAGCATGGAAAGTGCTATCCTAGC
Organism: Loris lydekkerianus; assembly: GCA_963574355.1. Lineage (NCBI taxonomy): Eukaryota > Metazoa > Chordata > Mammalia > Primates > Lorisidae > Loris > Loris lydekkerianus. The sequence continues at coordinate 14,950 of CAUYPK010045928.1, forward strand.
AAAATTCTTCAAAGACTACATTTGGCTTTTAAAATGGGTAAGAAGTATGCCAGGCACAGTGGCTCACTGTGCTAGCCTGTAATGCTAGCTCTCTGGGAGGCCAAGTCAGGGGGGTCACTGAAGCTCAGGAGTATGAGACCAGCTTGAGTAAGAGTGAGAGCCTGTCTCTACTAAAAATAGAAAAATTAGCTGAGCATTCTGGCAGGTGTCTATAGTCTCAGTTACTTGGAAGGCCGAGGCAGAATGATCACTTAAACTGAGGAATTTGAGGTTGCTGTGAGTTAGGCTGACTCCATAGCACTACCACAACAGAGTGAGACTCTGGAAAAAAAAAAAAAAAAAGTGCCTGCAAAAATTCTGATCTTTTTACTTTGCTAACTGGAATAAGTACAAGAAACGGTTACAGGCACACCTCAGAGAGATTGCAGTTTCAGTAGTTTTAGTTTCATATAACTGCAATAAAGTGATTATCATAATAAAGCATGTCACACAAAGTTTTTGACTTTTCCGTGTAAATAAAATTGTGGTTATCTTACACACATACTGTTATTAAGTGTGCAAGAGCATTATATCTAAAGAAATCTTAAAAACCCATGCATACACCTTATTTAAAAAATATTTTATTGCTAAAAACTACAGTGATCAGCAGACCCTTCAGAGAGTTGTGCCCCTTTAACTGGTGTAGGGTCTTGTCTTGGTGCTGATGTTTGCTAACGGACCATGGATGTGGTTGCTGAAGGTTGACGTGGCTGTAGCAATTTTTTAAAATAAGATAGCTATGAAATTTGCTCCATCAGTTGACCCTTTCTTTCACAAAAGACTGCCCCATAGCATGCAATTCTGTTTGATCGCATTTTACTCATAGTACAAGTTCTTTAAAAATTAGAGTCAATCCTCTTATACTTTGCTGCTGCTCAGTCCTCTAAGCTCATGAACTCTTCACAATCCTTTGTTGTCACTTCAACAATGTTCACAACCCCTTCACCAGATGTAGATTCCTTCTCAGGAAACCACTTTCTTTGTTCATCCACAGGAAGCAACTCCTCACCCATTTAGGTTTGATTCTGAGAGTGCAGCAATCCACTCACATCTTCAGGCTCTGACTCTAATTCCAGTTTTCTTGCTATTTCCAAATCTGTATTCACTTGCTCCATGATGTCATCCATGAGAGTTGGAATCAACTTCTCCCCAAATTCCTATTAATGTTGATATTTTGACCTATGTTCTTAATGGAATCCAGAGCGGGAATCCTCTCCAGGAGGTTTTTGATTTACTTAACCCAGATTCATCAGTGGAATCACTGTCTTTGACAGCTATAGCCTTAAAAAGGGTATCTCTTAAATCATAATACTTCAAAGTCAAAATTAGACCTTGATTTATGAGCTGAAGAATGGATGTTGTGTTTACAGTCATGAAAACCACATTAATCTCCAAGTACATCTCCCTTATACCTTTTTGGTGACCACATACATTGTCAATGAGCAGTGATGTTTTAAAAGAAAATCTTTTCTCTGAGGAGTACATCTCAAAGGTGGACTTAAAATATTCGGTAAACCATCCTGTAAAGGTGCACGTCCTGATGTGCTACCATCCAGGCTTTGTTTTCTTCCATTTGTAGAACACATAATACATTTAGCATAATTCTTAAGGGCACTAAAATGTTTTGAATGGCACATGAGTATTGGCTCCAATTTACTGTCACCAACTTTGAATCAGGCTGTCCTTTGAAGTTTTGAAGGCAAGCATTGACTTCTCTCTAGCTATGAAAGTCCTAGATGGCATTCTCTTCTAATAGAAGGCTTTTTTTTTTTTTGCAGTTTTTGGCCAGGGCTGGGTTTGAACCCGCCACCTCCAGCATATGGGGCCAGTGCCCTACACTTTTGAGCGACAGGTGCCGCCCCAGAAGGCTATTTTATCTACATTGAAAATCTATTGTTTAGGGTAGCCACCTTCACCAGTTATCTTAGCTAGATCCAGATCCCTTGCTGTAGCTTCTCCATCAGCACCTGCTACTTCACCTTACATTTTTATGTTATGGAGATGGCTTCTCTTCTTAAACCTCATGAAACAACCTCCACTTGCTTCACACTTTTCTTCTGGAGCTTCTCACCTATCTCAGCCTTCACAGAGTGGAAGAAAGTTAGGGCCTTTCTCTGGATTAGGCTTTGGCTTAAGGAAATGTTGTGTCTGGTTTAATCTTCTATCCAGACTACTCAAACTTTCTCCATATCAGCAATAAGGCTGTTTTAGTTTCTTATCATGTGTGTTCACTGGAGTGGTACTTTTATTTATTTTATTTATTTTAAAATCTTTCATCTATATTGACATCTTGATTGACTGACACAAAAGGCCTATTTGGGGACCTATTTTGGCTTTTAGCATGCCTTCCTCCCTAAGCTTAATCATGGCTAGTTTGTGATTTGAAGTGAGAGACCCATGACTCTTCCTTTCACTTGAACATGTAGAGGCCACTGTAGGATGATTGTTTGGCCTAGTTTTATTCTTGTTGTGTCTCAGGGAAGAGGGAGGCCCAAGAAGAGAGAGGTGGAGGAATCGCCAGTCAGAACACACACATTAATTGATTAATTTTACCATCTTATGTGGGTTTGTGGCACCCCCAAACAATTTCAATAGTAACATCATGCTGTTGGAAAAAATAGTACCAGTCAACTTGCTTGATGCAGGGTTATAAGCCTCCAATTTGTAAAAATCCCAAAATTTGTGAAGCATGTGAAAACAAAGCACAATAAAACCAGGTATGCCAGTATTCGAATTGACAATCAACAGGCTTGGACATTTTTACTGAGCTAGTCATATACTTAATGACATCATTATGCTCAAAATTCCTAATTGTAGAAAAAAAAAAAAAAGTACAACAAACATAAAAAGTCATTATCAAACAACTAAATGTAAGATCTAATCCTAGACTTGGCTATAGACCTGACAAAGTACACACGCATCATATTTAAATAAGAGCTGAAGATTGATAGAATCAGGTGTACCTGCCCAAATAAATTTGCCCTGCCCAGGCAGGGTTAGGTTCATGGCCCACCCAGGAAGGGTCAAACTCATGTCCCTCCCAGGAAATAGGAATGCCACCAATCCTGGCTGCACTAAACCTTTAAATCCTTGTCGCTTTAGCCCCCATGTGGATTTTTCCCCAGTCAGGAATCTCACCCCACCTGCAGTCCAGGTGGAAGAAAAGCCACTTTAATTGCACGAATTGGATCTCTGTCTGCCTTTCGCGTCGCATCTCGGAATGACTTTATCCTTGGGTCCGAACCTTTCAAAGATGAGTACGTAGGATTAAACCAATGTGAAGTCCCTGATTTGGATAATTGTGCTAGGCTTGGGGAAGATGTTAACATTTGGCAAAGCCTGGCAGAGGATGTGTGGGGACTCTTTGTCCCATTTTTGCAACATTCTCGGCATTCTTGTAAGTCTAAAATTATTTCAAATCTCAAAATCACAAATGCAAAATTTTTTAAAATTGAATCCCAGGCAAATCCATGGGTATTTTAAGTAATCACATTAGACATTTTATAACATAGACAACTCTCTCCAGAGCTGCTCATCTCAACTTAGCTAACCTCAGCTGAATAAATTCATTATGAATTTTTTTTCCCCCTAATTGACCACATCCTACTTTCTGAGTCTGAAGTATTCAAGTTGAGCCCATTTGCAGTCCCATGAAAGGGAAGAGGAAACCTGTTTAAAGTCAGCAGTGATCCTGCTGGAACCGGCGGTCAGGAAGGTGCCGCGTATGGGGAAACCGAGAGGCCCACCCTTTCTGCGGGCACGTCCTAAGCATTTGCAAACAAAAACCCACAGCCAGTGTGAAAATTCCCAAGGAATTTCAGAATGTCATTCTTGATAGGAATCTAAATTAGGAGAGCCACATCAGAAACATATGGGTAGTCTCTTCGTCTGTCGCCCTGCTCGGGTACCAGCGCTTTTTAGCACTCCTGTTTCAGACTAGAAAATTTATACCAAAAACCAGGATGTTCATATTTTCTTGGTTTCAGATAACATAGTCAATCTCCCTAAATAGCATGTCATTCTGTCAATTACGTTCTATAAACCCATAAACAGCTGGGATTTTTGCACATAATTTTCACATGTATTTTTACATATTATAGAAGGAAACAAATCAATAATGGCATGAGAGAACTTGTTGAGCTGCTCCTGCCACAACCATCCCCTGTTTCAGTATATCTGCTGCCCAAGTGATCACACTCTCCTCTGGTCCAGCTAATGGTCAGCCGTAGAAAAATAAAGCATCAAGAGGAGTCTTCTAAGTAAAACCTTAGCAAAGGTCATTTATCCTATGGTCATCTGATTCTATTTATTTATTTATTTGTTTATTTATTTATTTATTTATTTATTTATTTTAAGAGACAGAGTCTCACTCTTGCTCAGGTTGGTCTCGAACAAGTGAGCTCAGGCAATCCACCAGCCTCAGTTTCCCAAGTGTTGGGATTACAGGTGTGAGCCACTGCACCCAGTGGGTCATCTTTTCTATTATGAATGAAATGCCTTAGATAGGGTTTGGGAAGATTATGTTTTGAGAAACAAAAGGTAAAAAATTTAAAGGTACATTTTCTTAAAAAGATTAAATGCTAAAGGTGTCAAAATGCTTCCTGTTTCTCACTTAGGCGTGGATATCAGTGAGGGCAAGAGCTGTGAAACCTTTGCACAAACAGCTTTATACGTCGGCACTCAGATGATTAGGACAGACCCACACAAATTATAAAATAAGAGAATTTGTTTCTGATGGCCCCATCTTACCCTTTCTGCTCCAGGTTTCCCAGAATGGCACCTTCTTCCCACACTACAAGAGACCTGTGCTTTTCTATTTTCACAGAGCCTGGCCCCTACCTAAATCGGAAAGGATTTGATGCCTGCATTTACTTGCCTGTACTATCTATTTATACAAAGATACTAACTCTTCCAGGTATATTAGGACTTTTAATTCCATGAAGTGAAATCTGTTTTGTTTTCAAAGGATTCCAATATTTAGAGACAGTAGTTGGCATACTTTTCTGATTCCAGAAAGCAAAGAAGACCCACTTTGCTTCTTTTGTGAACTAGAGGAGCTGAATCATAAAATGAATCCCTAAATCCTTTTCTGGAGCAAACCTGAACCCCCACACACTTATCACCATATCCTCTGGCTCCCTTTCTTGACCCAGCTCTCCCTGGCTTCATCCCTGACAGCTCTTTCTTCTTCCCCTGCTTCAGAAATCGCATCCTGTAACTTCCCATCTTCACCTTCATATTCTTTTTTTTTTTTTTTAATTTTTATTGCAAAATAATAGCTGTGTACATTAGTGCAATAAAGGGGTAAAATGTGCTGCTTTCAAATACAATCTGAACTATGAACATAAAACTGTTCAACGTAGCCTTCATGGCATTTTCTTGGTTACTGTTATGTAGACATTTGTATTCTGCATTTAGTAAGTTTTGCCTGTACCCATTCTAAGATGCACCATAGATGTGGCCCCACCCATTACCCTCTCCCTTCCCTTCCCCTTCCTTGGCCCTTTCCCCATAGTCTTGTGCTATAGTTGGGTTATAGCCTTCATGTGAAAGCTATAGTTTAGTTTCATAGTAGGACTGAGTACATTGGATAATTTTTCTTCCATTCCTGAGGTACTTTGCTAAGAAGAATATGTTCCAGCTCCATCCATGTAAACATAAAAGAGGTCAAGTCTCCGTCATTCTTTAAGGCTGCATAATATTCCATGATATATATGTACCACAATTTGCTAGTCCATTTGTGGATCGATGGTCACTTGGGCTTATTC
>CAUYPK010045930.1:0-42887 GCA_963574355.1 Loris lydekkerianus
ACCTAGATACAGCCAATGTGGTACCATGCCACTGGCCCGACCCTGTCACTCACCTCTTCCCCCGCCTTCTTTCCCTGCCCCTTCTCCACAATAAAAAATAAATAAATAAAACTCCAAAAAAAAAAAAAAAAAAAAAAAAAGAATTTGGCTAAAGAAGCTTGGCTTCCAAAGTTAGACTAACCACACATGATTCTTGTAACCATTCTTCAAATAGAAAGTATATTGATTAGGCTTTTCTGAGATATAAGTGAGATACACTGACTCATGCAAACTTAAGTAGAAAGAAGAAATTTATTAGAAACCTATTACATTTCATGGAATCCAAGGCTTTTGGAATAAGGAAATCAGGAAAGATAGGCCTCAGGAGCAGAAGTTTGTGTCTAGTTCTTTGAAAGTTTTATCTTTAATGATGCTTAATTCCCAATTTCCAGGATATCTTTTTATTCAAATTCTAAATTCTAGAGAATAGCATCTGACTAGCCCAGCTAATCTCAAGCGTTGGTCCCTTCTCAATTAACTATGGTCTGGAATATGCTCAGATGACATATACACGGCTGAGAGGGGCTCTCCTGAGATTATTCCAAGAGTAGGGGAATCATCAAGAATGGGACTGGGCAGTTAGATCAAAGCACCTAAAACAATGGTCACCATGGAGCTGTGACACAGGGCAGCACTTAACTGCGGGTTTGGAGTTAATGTGGAAGACGAGGTGCAGGTCTGGATCCTACTCCCCAGTGCCCGCCTGTCCTGTTGTCAGCACCTATCCGTTCCGTATACCTTATCCTCTATAAATTCTCCATACTGCTTGAATTAGTGCTGAATTAATCCATGCAACCAAAAGTTCTAATCAGTACAGAGGTTGGGGGGAGAAGGTCCTCTTGTGTGTTACAGACCCAGATGTAACTGGAGGACTCACTATAGTCTACTCTGTTCATATTGACTTCAGACCCCATCTGAGATAGCTCTGGGGACAACACACCTCACAAAGCCTTCTCATATAGTTTGTGAGATTCAGGGTGATTTTAACTTTACTCTTCTAGTTCAAGTCCTTTATGAGTTGGATAATCCAGTACTTAGTTTTTGCAAATACAGCTCATAAAGTTTTTGTTTGTTAGTGTCTGTCCATTTCCATTTCCTAGGCTCTATAGACTACATTTTAAACTCATTGCTCTTGCACAATTAAACACTTTGATTCTAGCGTTGGTCTTGGTGATTCTGATCCTTATTGGTGGACTTGAGCCCAGGTGTTCTGATCTATCCATCAATTTAATCACTTCTATCTTGCCCCGTGGCTCAGGGCAGCCAGCAACAATTGCCTAGTAGTATATTGCAGCGTTACTTGACTGCAAGCAACAGAACTGACTCTTGCTGAAGCAAAAAAAAAAAAAAAAAAAATAGATATTGAAGAGTTCACTGGCTCTACTAGAATGTGGAAGTATTGGATCTAGAATCTAACAGCACAACAAAAAGTAATCCACTATCTTGTCTGAACATTGCTGGCCAGTGGAATGAATGAACTATATTTATTTTATTTATCTTGCTTTCTTTGTCTGATTGTACACAACATTTAAATTTCCTATGAAAAGGATATTCTAGCTTTGATTATATGCTCCCCCATGGAGCCAGGTGGAAGGGCCATGTGAACCATTCCAATGAATAGAGATCGTAATAGGAAGGCATTAATCATCTTCCCCTTGCCCCAGGCTACATCCCAGCTGCATCTCTGCCATGAGAGGAGGATCCTCAAACAAAAATTGGGGCTTAATGAAAAACATGGGTGGAGTGTGGATTGGCAATGACTTTCTATTGTAGAGTAGTTACTGTTGTTTTCAATGAGTGGACTTCATTATACTGGAATATACATACATACATATTCACAGATGAGAAATTCCTTCTAACTCTATCCCTAGGTTTATTTTATTAAATAATGGTACTTAATTGAAATGTAAAAATATCTGAAATTCTTTCTGCCCTTTCACTAGATTTCAAAATATAAAATCATTTTTTAGTGAAACAACTAGATGGCTAATATTTTGCCTCTCCAGATTTCCTTTTTACTACATGTGAAATAGGAACTTCTTCTGTCCTCATTAAATTCTGAAAAAGAAGAGTTTGCTCATTCTTCTCTCGTCCTTGTTGCTCACCCAGGAGAAGTTTCCTTTTGTGGTAAGATTGGGATAAATATTCACATGGGGCTCAGTGTCTGTCTGTCTACCTGTTTTTTGCCCTCTCCTTGACCCCCAGGCAGAGCACAGACAGTATTTCCCCCCTCTGTCCCATCTTTATTTAGTAAATACAACCAAGTCAGGGTCCAAGTCTTGTTTTCTAGTCTGTGAATTGTCCTAAGTATAGAACCTGGATCTTCAGCTCTTGCAACTATCAATATCAAGCTCTAGCCTTAGGATATAGTGGTTCGAGATTCCAATTTTAGCTTGTGGTCACAGATTTGTTCTCTCGACCAATTGTACCAAAATAAATAAAAACAACTAAATGATACTATACTGTTAATCATCAGTTTGCTCCTTATGTCTGTTTTCAATTTTCTTTGTGCCCAAAGTGAAGGTTTGATAAGGCCTATAAACTCTGCAATGAAAACTATAAAAGAGTTTTCCATGGTTCTTTTAAAAGTAAATTTCTTATAAATAGGGCTCAAGATGGATCCATGAATAATGAACCATGATAATGGGATGTCAATTTCTATGTAACATTAAAATTAAAAGAACTTTATTCTAAAAATGGTTCCTTATCAACAATTAGCAGGTCTGTAGGTTCACTGGCCATATATAAAATAAAGTCAAATTGTTTCTAGTCAATTACTCTTCTGATAACCAAACCACCTGCACTTATAAAATCTTGTACTTGGCATTTCAGCTGTAATGCTACTTTGTTTCAAACAACGTAGAACTTTATAAGGATCATACAGTTATGTCCTAACTGTACTGTAGAAAAGCACGTAGCTTTACTGTACAATGGAAACAAATAAGAGAAGTAGTGTTTTAGGTTCTTTTGAAAGTTAGTTTCGTTCGTTATCATCTACTATTAGATGATATGACGTACAGTTAGGGACTGCATAATGCCATTTTAGTCAAGGACAGACTGCGTAGGGGATGGTGATCCCATGAAATTCTAACATGGTATTTATACTGTACCTTTCTATATTTAGATATGTTTCAATAGACAAATATTTACCACTGTGTTATAACTGCCTACAGCATTCAGTACAGTAACATGCTGTACACATTTGTAGCCTGGAAGCTGTAGGTTGTACAATATCACCTCGGGGTGTAGTAGGCTGTACCATCCAGGTTTGTGTAAGCATAGTCTATGATGTTTTCACTATGAGGAAATCACCTAATAAGCATTTCTCTGAACATGTCCCTTGGTTAAGTAACTTCTGACTGTATTGCTTAAGGGATTCATCCCTTGGGAATTTGCAAAGTGACAAGAAAACAAGAGACCTAAGTTGTTCTTAGTGTCTTCACAGACCTGCCCTAGAGGACAGCAATACAGGTTGAACAGTCTTATCTGAAAATCCAAAATCCAAAGTTCTTCCAGATCCAAAACTTTCTGAGTGTTGACATTAGGTCACAGTGAAAAATTCCACAGCTGGGCTCATGCAACACGTTGCAGTCAAAACACAGTCAAAGTGTTATTTAAATTATTACAATATTTTGTAAAATTATTTAAAATGTGCATGTGAAACATAAGTGAATTTAAATGCAGGTTCTAGCCTTAAGATATCTCACTATTTATATGCAAGTGTTTCCCAATCCAAAAAAATATCTCAAATCTGAAGTGCTTCCTGTTCCAAGCATTTCAGATAAGGGATATTCAGCCTGCACAGGACTTGGTCCTTACCATTTTATGTGCTGTTCACTAAGGGACTTAAAGGCATTGTTTCCTCCAGATTAAGTCTTGGAAGCACACAGTCTTTGATTGTTATCACCAATCAATACTGATATTCTAGGAGGAGAGTACATGGGATTGAATTCTAAGACCTGAGCTATAAAGGCTTACACAGAACAAAAACATTCAGCTTCTTAATGGAGTTGGTATTTACTTTAATAAAGATTGGATAATACTTTGGGGGTTAAAAGCCTGAATTTACATTCTTACTTCAATTGAGAAGTCTCGGTGAGACAAACACTCTGGCAGTAGCCTGTGTCCAGGTCTGATCATGACTCTACTCTGTTATCTTGGGGAGAAGAGAATGGAAGTGGAACTTAATCTGGTTTAGTTTCCGATTATTCAATTAATACAATAGATACATGAGGACCATTCATTTGTTTTTCTCTTTAGAAAATATTTCTTAGCACGGTGCTTTGTGAAGGCGTTGAGAGCTAGAGAACGCCTGGAACTAGACACAGATCCTCCCCCCAAAATGTGTAACTTGGAAACAGAAAAAAAGCGTGGAAAAGGCTACCTAATAAGAAATGTTCCGTTAATGGGAATTCTAAGAAAGAAGAGAGAATTTTGAAAACGATTTAAAGATTAGAAAAAGATGGAAAAAACACATACCTCACGTAACACGGCCACCCAGAGTGGTGTGATGGTGCTCAGAGGAGAGGAGCTGCCTCAGAAATTACCTGCTGTGTACAATGGACACTATTAGCCCTCATTTTACCACCATACGATTCATCCATATAACAAAAAACCACTTGGACCCCTAAATCTATTAAAATAAAACAAAATTTAAAGAAGACAAAAGATCTAAGAAAAAAGGAAACAAAAAGGTTTCATGGTGGTGAAAGAAGTCGAGTTGGAACTTAAAACGTGAGTATAGGAGACACTGTTCCCCTCCCCCCCGCCCCCCCGTATTTATTTGCCCTTCTCTGAGAAGTCACCTGATACTCCACTCTTCACCCAGGTGTCTCATGTCCAGCGTCAGAAGGAGCCTGCAGCCTAATCTGGGCCTGAAGAGCGTTCATGACCTTCACTTGGCTGCTGATGTTGTCCAGGACGAACGCACGGCCCAGGTAGACACGGAGAAAAGCACAAACTTTTCCCGCTGGATTAGGGAGATGTGTCTGAAAGAGCAAGTCATTCACTTTGCTTGGACAAGATTCACGGCAGAAGCTTTGCAACTGTGGTAACCTCAGACTGGGTTCCGAAGACCTTAACTCCGACACCGAAGGGCTTAGACTTTTTAAGGCCAAAAACACCATTTTGTGTGCAAGGCACTGTGATAGAAGAGCCAGAAGGCGTAGCACATTTGTTGTATTTTCAGTAGGATTATAGCTTTTGCTCTTTTGCTCTTGGCACTTTTAAACTTTTTTCAGTGATGTACCCCATGTATTAATCATTTCAGTCAGACCACGGGAGCAGTTATGCTCTAGATTAAGGGGTTTGGGTTTTCTCAGAGACGGGTTTGGTTTTCAGTGAGAAGCAGTTCGCAGACCAATGTTGGACATAAGAGATCCTGGATCTGAGATGACGGGGAAGCTTGGCAATATTAACGTGACTCTCACAGCTTTTAAAGTACTCTCAGCCTAAGTACATAGCTCATGACTTAAGCAAAATTCAGATGGTCTTCCAAAGGTGAAAAAAGTGTATAAATGTTTCCATGGCTATTATGCTCAAGCCATTTTGAGAATTTTATTTATTTATTTATTTATTTATTTATTTATTTATTTATTTATTTATTAAAGACAGTGTCTCACTCTGCTACCCAGGCTAGAGGGCACTGACATCATCATAGCCGACTGTAATCTCAAATTGTTGAGCTCCAAGCATCCTTCCACCTTAGCACCCCAAGTAGCTGGGAGTGCAGGTGTGTGTACCAACCATATCTGGCTAATTTTTGATTTTTGATAGAAATGAGGTTTCACTATGTTGCTCTGGCTGAATTCAAAGTCCTGGCCTCAAGCAATCCTCCTGTCTCAGCCTCCTAAAGTGCTGGGATTATAGTTGTCACCCACTGCATCCTGCCCAAAGCCATGAGGGGGAGATAATTCCGGTTTGCCCATTTCTCACAAATGAACACATGTCACAGGGGTGGCCAACCTGCCACCTATGGGGCTGCATAAGGATTCTGTGAGAAACTTTTTGCTTTTCTCTGGTGGTAGATATCACAAAAATCTTGTATGGATCTTTTTTGTTTGCTCATCAGCTTTTGTTAGTGTTTGTGTATTTGTGTAACATGTAACCCAAGACAACTCTTCTTCCAATGTGACGCAGAGAAGCCACGTTAGGCACACCTACCTGAATCTGTAAGATCCTTGAATGAAGAGATCATACATATTCAGTTGAACAACACTGATAAACTCTTTAAGATAAATTTACAGTTGTTTTTTTGTTTTTTTGTTTTTTTTTGAGACAGAGCCTCAAGCTGTCACCCTGGGTAGAGTGCTGTGGCATCACAGCTCACAGCAACCTCCAACTCCTAGGCTGAAGCAATTCTCTTGCCTCAGCCTCCCAAGTAGCTGGGACTACAGGCGCCCGCCACAATGCCCGCTATTTTTTGGTTGTAGTTGTCATTGTTTGGCAGGCCTGGGCTGGATTCGAGCCCACCAGCTCTGGTGTATGTGGCTGGCGCCATAGTCACGAGCTATAGGCGCCAAGCCAAATTTACAGTTCTTAAGGATAAAATATCTATTGGGGTCAGCAGAAATCCCCAGGACTTGGTGCCTGGAGTATAGTTTAAGTGTAATAAATATTTATTAAATAAAAGAATAAATGAGTATATTGCTTTGGTTATTTAAACTTTACAATTTTAAACAGATAACTGAGTCCACAATCATTTGTGCTTATTTAGTAAGGTTTAGAAATTTAACTACTACTACTATTAATAATAATGAAGACATCTGATTAGGCTAAGGAATAGACCATGATTATTACCTTCACGGTCTTTTGAGTTTTATATTCCTTTTTTTATATTACTACAAATTAATTGAAATACAGTTTCATCTTCTAAGTGTAATCATATTACTTGTATATTTTGTGATTTCTTTTATTCTTGTCTTGGAGATGCACTTAATGTTTGATGTGTGTAGTTATATATTCATTTTTTCACTCTGCATAATATTCCCTTGTATCAATAGGCCCTAAGGTACTTACTCATTCTGCTCTTGTTTTGAATTATCTTTAGATTTTTCATTTCTACACATCTTCATATATTCCTATGCATTAATATTTCCGTGCAGCAAAAATGTTTATTCTCTTGGAATTTAATACTACTATGTATTTTTCTCCTCTTCCATGTTTTAGAAAAGATCATTAAGAATCTCACTTCAAAGTAATACAGAGTTTATAGAAATGATGATTACCAAAGGAATCCCAGGATGGAATTCAGACTGTGTCAAAAGAAAATAACTGTATTACAAGTATCTGACATAACCTCCTTGAAATAGATAGGGAAAAAGAGGAGCTGAGTCAATTTGGAAATGACTGGAAACTGTAAGGTTAAAGATGAAAGTAACTATACTGAGCATTGCACTCTAGTTGATGAAGTTGTTTCTCACAAACATGCTAAGTTGTAGTTTAAGACTCCATACTTGTATCCTTGTATTGACCAAGTAAGGACAGGTAATTGAATGGCAGATGTGGGAGCCAGGTTTCTCACAGTTGGAGAAACAAGTTTAGAAATAAACAAAAGAGAAAAGCTACAATGACTGGTGTAGTATTTATTCCAGTCGGAGATATCAGTGTGAACTTGTGTTTAGTTATTATGTAAATACAGATGGATAAATATAGAAATATTTATACATACATGTGTATACAGTGGTCAAAGCTGAAACAATTGAAACTACAAAGTAAATATTTTAAACTAGTGCTAGATTATAATCTAGAGCAGTGGTTCTCAACCTTCCTAATGCCACAACCCTTTAACACAATTCCTCATGTTGTGGTGACCCCCAACCATAAAATAATTTCCGTTGTTACTTCGTAACCGTAATTTTGCTACTGTTATGAATAGTAATGTAAATATCGGACATGCAGGATAGTCTTAGGAGACCACTGTAAAAGGGTCATTCAACCCCCCAAAGGGGTCATGCCCCACAGGTTGAGACGCTGACCTAGAGGATAAACTAAATATCTCTTAATCCATGCTGTTGTAGATACACGATTGAATAAATAAATATGTGAGGGAGAAGACACAAATCTCTCATGCAGAATTCCAGATAAGGTATGAAGATACTCCTCCTTCAAGGAGCTGGAACATGAGTCACTGCTGCTTGGGGGGATTATGCTGAATGACTTACTTCCAAGGAGAAAAGCACAAGAAGGGAAAGGGGACACTCCTGTGGAGAGGCCTGGCAAACAGGGCCTTGAGCAGATACAAAGTGTCATCGGTGATGAACCATGTGGATAGCACGTACCTTGGATAGGATGGGACAAGTATAGTACTTTTGTGGTTTTCCTCCTCAAATCCATACGCCCAGTCTAACCAAGAGGAAACTATCAGGTAAACCTAACTGGGGCACCTTCTACAAAATACCTGAACTGTACTCCTCAAATTGCCAAGGGCTTCAAAAGCAAGGAAGGTTTGAGAAACTGCCACGATCCACAGGAGACTGGGGAAGTGTGATGACTAAATGCACCGGAGTGTTCTGAATGGGATCCACAAAAGGAAAATGACAATTGTAAAAAACTGATACTAGTCTACTGAAATATGGTCTTTACTTACTAATATTTCAATATTATTTCTACGCTGTGACAAATGTGCCACAATAATGTAAAGTGTTAAAATAGGAGGAACAGGTGTAGGTGTGAGTCTACAGGAAATCTCTGTACTCCTTGCAAATTTTCTGTGTATCTACAACCCACTCTGAAATTGTATCATATAACTTAAATCTTCTTTTATATGATGGTTTCTCTACTTTATCAACTCACTTTTGAAGTGAAATCCTTTATTCTCTCTAAGATATGGTGATAGCCAAAACAAGCTCTCCAATAACCTGGTTCTATTCAGACAATTTTATTCTGGGAATAATGTTGCAGGAAATGGATAAAAATATTAAATTACTTTTGGATCCATGCTATCACAAAACAAACACTCATGTAATGTGTTTGTGAGTGTTTATATCAAGAATTTTGTTCCCTGATAACCAATGCTTGAAAATCAATTTACAATTCCTGAGAATGCAACATATACATCTTCTAAAACAATGAGCCTCTAGACCAGTGGCTCTCAACCTTCCTAATGCCGTGACCCTTTAATACAGTTCCTCACCAGTTGTGGTGACCCCCAACCAACCATAAAATGATTCTCCTTGCTACTTCATAACTGTGATTTTGCTACTGTTATGAATCGTAATATAAATATCTGATATGCTACTAGTAATGAAAATAATTTTATTAGTCGGAGAAAGCGGCGGGAAGTTCGTACTGGGCAGAAGGCGACCGGCCTGCGGTTTGTGCAAATAGAGCTGCTATGCACAGTTATGTACAAGCTTTTGTGTGAATATAAGTTCTCATTTTTCTAGAATAAACATCCAGGAGTTCAACTGTTGAGTCATATGATTTTGCGTCTGTCTTCTTTAGAGAAGTTTCTTTTTAAGTACCTTTTAGCAAGGTTTTTAGATATATCATGACTATACAAACATACATGGTATTTCCATATAGTATCAATAAACAATAGGAAAGAAAATTTTATCATTTATAATAATAAGATCAACTACTAGAAATAAATCTCATAAAATATGAGTAAGACATCTATATAGAACACTGTACATTCTTGTTAAGAATAAATAGACATAAATGAAGGAAGAATATATCATTTTCATGGAATGAGAACACTTAATATTTTAAAGACATCAATTCTCCACAAATTAATGTATAGATTCAGTACAATTTTAACTGAGATCCCAAGTTTTGTTTGTTTTTTGACAAACTAGTCCTAAAATTTCTCCTAGAAATAAAAAAGGCCAAGACTAGCCAAGATAATCTTTCTTGTTGGCAATTGATAAGGCGACTATAAATTTCATCCGAAAAGCCACAGAAACAGGAATAGCCAAGACAATCTTCGAAAAAAGAAAGAGGAAGAGGGAAGATTTACTATACGTGATAGCTAAGATTTCCTGTGGAACCACAGCAATTAAAACAGTATACGCTAGTGCCAGGACTGACTGATAAGCCAGTGGGTCGATATAGGGACTCTACAAAAGAACCATATATCAATACTTGATTTCTGATAAAATTAGCACAGCAGAGCAGCAGAGACAAAGATTTTTCAATGAATGATGCTGCATCGTGGATATCCATAGAAGAACAACAGCAGCAAAAACTTAGCCCTGTTTCATATGGTCCACAAAAATAAATTCTAGAAGAATTGCAGATCTGATTGTGTAGCATAAAATGATGACGTTTCTAAGAAGATAAAATAGAATATTTTTATTTCCTTGGAATAGGAAATAAAAGCCCCTGGTAATAAGAATATGTAAAAGAACATCTACAAATCAGTAGGAAAGGGCAATATGATATAAAAATGACGAGAGAGTTGAACAGTCACTTCTCAGAAGAGGATATCTGAAAGGCAATACAAATATTAAAAAGTGCTTATCTTGACAAGTAATCATGGAAATAAAACCACACTAAGATTCTACTTCACACTATTCATGGTGATGGAAATTAAAACCATAAGATATCTTTACCCCAGTGAGAATGGTCCACATCACAACGTCTCAAAACCACAGATGCTGATGTGGATATGGAGGGAAGTGAACACTTTTACACTGCTGGTAGACTGTAAAATAATACAATTTGTTTTGAAAGAAGTATGGAGAATCCTCAAAGAACTCAAATTAGAACTTCCATTTCATTCTGCAATCCTATTACTAGGCATCTACCCAGAAGAAAAATAAATATTTTAGCATAAGGACATTTGCACTAGACTGTTTATCATAGCTCAATTTATAATTGCCAAAATGTGGAAACAACCTAAATGCCCACTAACTCAGGAATGGATTAACAAGCTGTGGTACATGTACATGGAATACTATTCAGCCATTAAAAATGATAGAGACTTTACATCTTTTGTAACAACCTGGATGAAGTTGGAACACATTCTTCTTCGTAAAGTATCACAAGAATGGAGAAGCTAGAATCCAAAGTACTTAATTCTAATAGGAAGCCAGTTGATGATCTAATAAACGCCCACAGAAGAGAAAATTCAAATCAATTCAAGGTTGTAGGGGTGGGGGAATGAGGGAGTGGGAGAAGGGAGGAGAGAGAGGAATGGGTGCACTTTCACTTAATGGGCACAATGCTAGGGTGTATGACACACCTCTTGGGGGCAGGACACAGTTATAAGAGAGACTCTACCTAACAAATGCAAACATTGTAACCTAATTCTTTGTACCCTCAAATTAACCTGAAATGATAAAAATAATAATCATAAAATAAAATACTACAAAAATAATTAAAAAAATAAAGTTCTAACAATATTCTCCAAT
Organism: Loris lydekkerianus; assembly: GCA_963574355.1. NCBI lineage: Eukaryota > Metazoa > Chordata > Mammalia > Primates > Lorisidae > Loris > Loris lydekkerianus. The sequence goes on from CAUYPK010045930.1 coordinate 11,394, forward strand.
GTTAGGATGTGGAGCAAAGGGAATTCTCATTTACTGATGGTAGTGTAAATTGCTAAAACTCCTTTGGAAAACAGTGTGGCATTACCTAGTAAATGAAACACATACAATGCGACCTAGCAATTTCACTCCTAGTCTACTCAATAGAAATGTGTAAAGGAATGTTCAACATTTTCCATAATAACTAAAAATCTGGAAAACAACCCATTGTCCACTAATCGGCTATATCTACAAAAAGGAGTATTATGTGGCCAGGAAAATGAACAAATTGTAGCTGCACAAAACAGTAGGGAATGAATTTTATAAATTTTGGGTTGAAATAATATAGACCTAAAAATGTACACGCTGGATGCTTTTATTAACTTACAGACTTCATCACTTTTCCATGAGATAACTCATCATTGGTAAAGAAGTATCATGATAGGAAATTGACATGGAGGGAGGCTGATAGAATTCTCATCAAGTTCTAGTTTTGATCAGAAGGGTGCTTGAATTGTGAGTTCAATTGTTAAAAGCATAATAATCATTGAGATGTAAATTATAATGTGTGCACTTCCCTGTATGTATATTATACTTAAGAATATTTTATAAAATATTTATATATTTTTAAATATTTTATAAAATATTTATAAAAATCTATATTCACCTGAATTCTAGGATTGTTTCTGAAGATTTCATGGTTATGATAATAGAGGGAAATCATGGATGAACCAAATCAAACAATATCTACACATCCTATTCATGTTTTCCATTTGAATTTTTAAGATTTATTTTGGTTTTATGGTTATATACACATATACACCATCAACAAAATGATTTTATAATCTCCCTTGGGGCAGTACGGATTTAAGAAATGTTATAGGAAGGCAAGTTTATTGGTTCATTTGTGCTTCATTCAGACACTCAAAGAAATATCATATCTCTTATTTCTCTCCAGCTGATATGGCCTTTTTCCTGAGTTGTCATCCATTGAATTATCAAAGAAAAACCAAAAGTTATCATCCAATTTAGTGAACTCAATCCAATGCCAAAGCAAATGTCTCTTTGGATGAAATTCTTGATGTTTTTAGGTAATGTATGCAGACTTTTAACTTGCTTTTTCCTCTCTCAGATCTCCCTTGAGGCACCTAGGTATGTGGTGAAGTGTATGTGGCCAGTGGCAGTGGATGACAGAGGTCTTGGAGTCTGCAAACATTGGTGTCAGCTGCTCAGTGGTCAGGCTGGTTCACTGCCTTCAGGTGCCACTAGTTCCATCTGTGTGTACCCTGCCTCTGTCCGTGGTAACGCTCACCTCTGGTGTGACTTGTCATCTGGTCTTCCTTGCCTTGGTCAGAGGCTGCGGGTCTTCCTAACATGACTTAGTTTCACCTTTGCTGTGTCTAGTGCTGCAGAGGTCTCCAAAACCCTGCCCACCTCCCAACCCTACATCTGGCCCCTGACATAGGCTTTCTCCCTCACTTCTCAATACCAAAGATATCACGGCAGTCCCATCAGCTCTTCACTCAGATATTCTATGCATCCTCCCCTTGGCAGGCAAGAAGAAATGGATGGAAATTGGGGAGTGCTAAATACCAGTCTTTCCTCAACATCTGTGGTTCTCAAACTTTGGCATGCAGCAAAGTTACCTGGAAGGCTCATTAAAACATAGGTTATTGGTCCCCACCTCAAGTTTCTGATCTGGCAGGTCTGTGGTGATGCTGCCGGTCTGGTGATCCCACTTTGAGAAACGCTGCTCACATTAAACCACCAAGTGACCTTTGATTTACTCAACCCCCAGATTGGTGTGAGGCAGCCTGACAGGTGACTTTCTTCCAACCTCCCAAATACTAAGTGGGGCTATGTCCTCTCCACCCCCATTTCTCCCCAGCCTTTACTTTCTTCCCACAATCTCGCAGGGCTGGTTAGGCTGGGTTTTTGTTGATGCCGATTGTTCAGCTTGCTTTATTTTGTTTCTTTTTCTCATCTTACCTTCTGAAAGTATTGCTAAAGCCAGAAGAGATTGGCCTGGGGTTTTCCTTCTTTCTTTTTTTTTTCCCCCTACATCATATCCATTCTTCCTCCCCCTCTGCCTTTGATATAAAGCAGAAGTGGCAGATGACATTCAATTACTGACAAAGAAGGTCAATTAATATTTTAAAGACTTAAATGCATTCTAATAATAAAAATAATTTAAGACAATATTGAGGGACTCTGAATAATCCTTTTCCTTTTGTATGAATCTAAATAATACTCAAGTTTGAAACACCAGAAAGAATAAAAGGAAGGACAAGCTGAGAATGGGTCAAGCACTTACAGCAGCTCATAGGAAGGTGGGAAGGAAGGAGCCAGCACCATCCTGCCGGTCCCTTAGCTGGGGCTGAGAGTTTAGAACCAAATCTGAGTGGTGGCGGAGGAGATTCTGTTCTAGGCCAGTGAGCACTGAAGGTCCAAAGACACCTCCATCCATCCGGTGAGGACTCTGTCTCTGCAGGGATATACAGACCTAGAGCTAGTACCAGGCGTAAAGCTGGATGGTTCCATGGACACTGTAGCAGTTAGGAACCACAGAGACCAGGCAGAACTCTTTACCCAGACACCTGGAAACTGTCACCAACGGAGTGTAGCACAAACCTCCATCAGCTGGTTGAAGATACGAGATGAGATTCCCTTTGAGAAGGGAAGAGATAGCAGAGTGGTGGGGGAGTGAGAACTCAGGGGGCCATTGGCGAGTATATCTGTGCCTGGGACCCCAGAGGAAGGGATAAGTCAGCAGCTGGGCTGTGCCACAGGGTTTTCAGATTGGGTTGCCCTTCATTAAGGCCAGGGCTGTAACATGACACCACCCACCCATTCTGACTCTTCCCTGGGAAGGCCTGAACAAATTCCAGCACTTGGGAGAGGAGCATTGCCACAGCTGCAGTGGGGCTACATGGGGCCCGAGGATTGCTGTGGGAAGGAGAGGGCCATCACTCAAGGTCATCCCTCCTTTCCACACTCCAGGCCAGGAAGTGGAGCTCCTTCACTGAGAAATGGGGACTCACATTCCCCCTTTAGTCCCAGAAAAGTGACAGCTCCTCTCTGCTGCTGTGGCCATCCCATAAATGTGGTCACTAATCCCTTTCCTATCTTTTTCACAGTTGCCATATGACTCCAGACTCGCTGGATGACTCAGGTGAGAATGTGCATTATCCTCCTATGCAAAGGCGAGGAAGCAAACCCTGGGCATGAGCCTGCTTCCGCTATATGCTAGCTTTAGTTCTTTGGCTCAGATAAATACTAGAACAGAAAAATCATGGCATTTGTGGGTTTTCAACTGAATCTCACATCAGTGATACCAGTAACTGAGGCCTCCCACAGTCTCACATTCAGCTTCCTTTTGACTCAAATCCATCTCACATCATTCCTCTTTTTGAATGAGAGAACAAGTTAATAATAGTGTTTTGATTTTAGGCATAGACCAGCTCATATTTAGTGTTTGGAGGTAGGGAGCAGCACGCGTCCCGGGCTTTTGGTTTAACACTATGTACAACTGTTCCCACAGGTGAAGGAGCTGAATCCAGAGTGATGGTCGGCATTTGAGGGGAGTAACTGTACTTTCCAATCCAATTTTTCTGCTACCTTAATACTCCCCAGCTCTTATTTATTTTAGGGGAAAAAGAGGTTGGTGGATTACTTGTAATTATCCTACAGTTTTAAAAGATAAAAACATGAACTCACCTGATAATTTTATCTATTTTAGGTTACATAAAATTATTTTTGCTTATCATTTTTTTGAGTGTGATACTTCGGAAGCCATCTCCAGGATGAAGTCCAGGCTCCCTCTTGCATATCTCACAGTAGAAAATGGCTTTTCTCCTTCCCCCTTTCTCATTTTTTCTGCTACAAACCATGTAGTCCTTTGTTGATTTTTTTTTTTAATTTTTAGCACTTCCTCAGTGTCAGAAGATGAAGGTCTTCCCCTCTTCTTTGAACTTGTGTTCCTCACACTGCCCCCAAGCTGAGTGATGAGATTTCTCCTCTAAGAAAGGTGTGTCTGTACACTTCCTCTACTCTCCTCCTCTAACGAGCAAAGGATGTAGCTGTTCACACCGGCAACTTCCATCAGCCAGAAGATTTTTTTTCCCCACATTTTTAGGACCTCCTTATAAATCTGTAACATCCACGGTACTGATCAGCTGTGCCCACTCTTCCTGTAAACATTACATATTCTAAAATAAATGTTGGTTTTTCAAATTGAACAGGCCGTTTCTTCCTATAACCAGTGATCAAGTGTGTCTGAGGACCAAAGAACGTACTCAGCATGGTCACTAACCTCTTGTCAAGGAATGAGAGGCAAAAAGAAAAAAAGAAAAAAAAAAAAAAAACATGTCAGAGGTCTTCTAACGTCAGAACACAACAGGATAATCATTATGTAGGATGAGTCTGACATAGGATCGGAGAGGGTTTTAAGCAATTCCAGCATCACTTCCTGAGCTGGTCCTGCACAGGGAGAAGAAGATGGACATGTTAATACAAGGCCTACTGTTTGACCTGAGCCCTGATCTCTAAACTGGGCGGATTCTCCATCCACTATGTCACTGGAGCTTTTGCAATGAAAAGGAAATTTTTGCAATTTGCTGAAAGTATTCTGGACTTTATCGGCTCATTTCTGCCTCTGCCGTTCATTGCTTTTCCTGTTTATGTCTGGCACTTGACCTTTTGGCTCAGTTACCTGTCTGTCTTCTTTCTCCATGTACTCTTTGAACTTGATAGCAAATTGGCTACACTGGTGATTTTCATCCTTGCTACTCTTCTTCCAGCCATTTATTCCTTCCAGCTCTGGCATGATCCTGGAACCTGGCCGTGGCATCATCCTGCTTTGCTATTGCTGCTAGTGGGCTGTCTCAGTCCTGTAGGATAATCCAGGCGTGTCCAACCTTCTGGCTTCTGTACCACATTGGAAGAAAAAGAGTTGTCTTGAGCCACGCATTAAATACACAAACACCAATGAACTCTGATGAGCAAAAATAAATGTCTGTGCATAATTTTCATGATATCTGCCACCACAAGTAAGCAAAAAGTTCTCATATAATCTGCATGCAGCCTGCTGGCCATGGGTTAGACACCTCGAATTAAGGTCCAAGTTAATGGACCCAAGACATAAAATCAATGCTGCCATATTATTATATAACATGCCAGCATTGTGCTCAAGAGAGTTCTGTTCACTTATTTGCCCACAGTTGAAGTCTTATCCAGGTTCAGCCCCACAGTTACTCTTCATCAACTCAGAAACCACGTAGGATTAATTCCCAGGCCGGGTCCTCAGAGAAACCAGAGATGTTTCAAGAAATATCAATGTTTAGGATTTCAAAAAAATCCCGTCAGGAATGAAATATTTACCCATGATAAGTCTGACGAGGCAGACTGGAACTCAGATTCATAGTGAAAAAATATTAGTTATTGCTAGAGATCAGTTATAAGGATAATAGATAAAAAAGAAAATACGTGACTTATATTTAGCAAATACTATTAGAAGGCCAAAATCGTTTAAAATATGAAACCATGGAAATTATGGTACAGTGGTTAAGGGGGATCCTTTGTGATGAAAAGGCAATAAACTGCTGCCTGGAGATGAAGAGCAACATGGGTTGTCAGGTCTCTTGTCTTTTATACGACTCACAGCTAAAGACATCTTTGGAGAACCTCTGATCCACTAGGAGATTTGGAGAGCCTCTGATCCACTGGGAGACTTGGAGAACCTCTGATCCACTGGGAGATTTGGAGAACCTCTGCTCCATTGGGAGACATGGAGAGCCTCTGATCCACTGGGAGATTTGGAGAGCCTGTGATCCACTGGGAGATTTGGAAAACCTCTGTTCCACTGGGAGATTTGGAAAACCTCTGATCCAGTGGGAGTGGTCACAATGGGAGATTTGAGAATCTTGTAAATTCCACCACCAGCATTTTGGGTGACTATGTAAGAAATCCACTAAAATTCTCTTTCTATCCCCAAAAGGGACCACAAAAGCTTTCTTTTAAGGCAGCAGTGTTAAATAATCACTACAGATATTTCTAATCTCTGTCACTCCTTCCCAGGTTTTAAGAAAGAGAACATATGTAGACTTCGCAATTTTCTTGCCTTTGAGGAATTACTAATTTACAAAATTTGTTCACATAAACTGCTTTATTTGAAATGACTGCTACGTGGTAGGTAAGTTTTACCAGATCCATTTCAAAGATGGCAATATTGAAGTTGCCAGCAGCACAGTAGCTGACTACATCCAGTAGGCACATAACTATTTCCTGTTAAGCATGAGACATGTTGAGTTTAAGGGCACTGTGCACTTTTACTCCTGCAAGTAAATCTGGGTGCTTAAGAATGATTTAAAACTGTACTGACTTTTAGGAAGTTTTTTGCTGTATCTAGAAAGATGGCCATTGAATGACTTAAGCCAGCAAGCAAAGCAAGTAACAAAAATACCTAATAAACTAAGGTTTTTCAAGAGACAATAGTCCAGTGTTATTCCAGCATTTTCTAAACTATACCTCAGGAACTTAATGTCCCCAGCTACATTAATAGATATTTCTGGGGAAAGAAGGATTTTGAAGTCAAATAAGTTTTGCAAATACATTGCCCACCATATCTCTTTAGTAAAGGCTGATACATTAATAGTTCTAAGCACTTCAATAGTGAAGAAATGCACTCAGTTTTGTTTTATCAACCCTTCCCAAATGTATTTGACCATGGAATGACTTTTTGAAATTGCTGTTAACAAACTGTGGAATACATGTGTTCCAGCATATGAGTTGAGCACACTGATTTGGACAAACAGGAAGTAGAAACTTGCCTCAGATTAACCACAAAAAAACAGGGTTTGGAGGAGGAATTTGATGGCTGTGGTTATTTGCTGCCTTCCTGCAGCATTCTACAGCCATGTGAATTTTACGAAGATATAATTGTAAGGCTGGCTCTCTCTCTCTCTCTCTCTGTCTCTCAAAGATTGCTAGCTCCAGCTTGATACTGCTAGTTTACAATAATTGATAATCATTAGATAGAATATAACCTCATTAAAGAAAGTAGTTTGGGAGACTTTCTGCCAGTAGGGTTGTATTGAAGATCCCTTAAGACCATGCCCAAGGTCTGGCAGTTCACTAGAAGCGTTCAGCATATGTTTGTACTCATAGTTAGAACTTATTTCCTCAGCTATGAATTATGACAACACCTGTGAAGTATTTTCTACCAGAGAAGCTCATTAAAGACTTAGTGGCCATGGTTTTTATTGGAGGCTTGTCATTTAGACTCTCTTTGTCTGGTATGTGCCAAAATTCCAAACTTCCAGAAGGAAAGCACATGTTTATCATAAGCCACATTGCTTATGTGAACAGTCTTAGGCACAGTAAACAACTCTTACCAACTCTAGGAATGGTGGGAAGCCTTCATATCCCTGCTAAGGGCTGACCTTGCAAATAGGCCTTTGGAAGGATGGCAGTCTCAGGCTTACTATGTTAACTCTTTTCTAAACAATGGTAGATGATTAAAACAACTAAAATGCTTGGTAAAATAGAAAAATTTAGAAGTGTGTTATGGATCTGAAACTCAAGAAAGAATCTGCAGAGGCCAAAAATTAAATGAAAGAAAAAACCTGGTAGGTAAAGAAGAAACAGACAACATTTTCCCTGAACCCAGAGGAATGTGGGCTTCCTCTTCGACAACAATGCAGAGTGCAAGGAGCAGGAGATAGAATCCAAGGACCACTACAGATGGATCACAGAATATTTCTATAAAAAGATAGCACCTGTAAGGACTATGCCTTCTTTGCTAAGATAAATGAGAAAATGCCTACTGAACAGAAGGGAACTGAAAATAAACTAGTTGATTTCTATATTAGCCTTGAGTAAAAAGGAAAATATTTATCTTAAAATTTGAAACCATAAGCCAGATCTCTTGTACCTTGGTGACCAAAATAAATGCTATCATAGTCATATGTTAAAGCAAACAAACAAACAAACAAACCCTCAAGTATAGAATCGTATTCAGAGTTGGCACTATTGATAGTGCTTATAAGCAAGTCTTTAGAAATATCTATACAATATATAAAAACATGACTTCGATCTAATCTTTAAAATTAAATACTCTCAGGTAAGTTCCAAGGAAAATAGGCAACTTGTATCACAAAAGACACATGGGGGAAAAAAAGCATCACGTGAATGTTGTCAGCCATTATAATAACTGAATCAGACTTAAAATTATTTTAGACATTGGTATTATCAGATATAGTATATAATTTTATAGTTTAGGAAATTTAAGAGACATTTTAAATATGAAAAAAAAAAAGACTTAACAAATGACCAAGTATCATTTAAAAAGAGCCAAACAGAGCTTTTAAGAATGAACACCATGGCAATTGAAATTAAAGCCTCAACAGAAAATTAGACATAGCCAAATAGAAAATTAGTGGATAAAAAGATAGAATATAAAAGAAACCATCTAAAATTCAACACTGAGAAGGAACACAAACATTAGAACCTCTATAAGCTGACCACCCAAGAGACTAACCAACTGGTCAACATACAGAGGTGATTAATACAGAATCAGGCCTACTGTAGTGATACATACAAGTGGTATGTGTCTGGTCTATGAAAAATTAGGTCACCTTCAGGCAGTTGTCAGTACTGTAGGGAGGTGGTCAACGCAGAGAACCAGGCTACTATACTGATAACGTACATGTGGGGCATGTCCAGTCCATGAAAATTAGGTCAGCTTAAGGAGGTGGTCAACTATGGAAGTTCTACTATATTTGGAAAATGAGAAACTAAAATTAAGAGACGTGGTAAATAAAGCAAGATGTCTAATAAATGTTTTAATCAGAATTCCAGAAAAAAAGAGTCTGAGAGAATAGGATAGACGCAATATTTCAAGAGAAAATAATAGGTCATAATTTTTCAAAATTGTTAAACATATAAGCTTCAAATCCAGGAATTATAACACATCTCAAGCTGGTTAACATTCACAAAATATACTAGAATAGGAGAAAAACAAAAGAAATAGAGGAACTATTAAAAGGCGACATAGGATAAAAATGAAAATACAACTTATCAAAACTTGTGAAGCAAAAGTAGCACTCAGAAGAAAATTTGTAGCGTTTAATGCATACATTAGAAAAGAAGACATTTCCAAAGATGACTGCTTAGGTTAAATAAATTTTTCTAAACTATCTATGGTGCATCCATTCTAGAAGAAACACTGGATTATATTTGCTATTTCTGCTATAGAAAATAAAATTACAAAATCATTGTTCCACGAACACATTACCAAAGAATAACCTGCCAAAAATGTAGGAGAGAATATTATAGAGACATATCAGACAGTTGACTATACAAATATGCTATCATATTTGTATTGGTCAGCTTTCCAAAGTTTTTAATTTGTTGTGATTTTTAAATAAATATCGAATTGCCCATTTAATTTTCATATTCATAGCTTTCTGTTATTTTCTTAAAGAGATCCTCTCTTCCTTCCCCAGTTTGCATAAAATTTAGGTCCTTCAAAGCCTGGAATCGCCCCTAATACAATAATTCCTCTGCAGAAAGTATATATACTTATGTCGAATACCAGTAGCTACATTAAAGTGTGGCCTGAAGGAGACAAAACTGGCAAAGTGTATCGCAAAAAAAACGGGACAATGTAGAATGAATACCTTGCTGAATCTACTACAGTCTAGCTCCTGACTCTTGGCTCTACCAGCTCAGATCTGATTTTGTTAGGACATTATGAACAGATCCATCTCTCAGAGAAAGATGCACATTAGCTGAGCTCATGAGACTGATGTATAAAATCAGAATGGAAATTAATTTATTTACAGGGTGAAATTATCGCCATAAGCATCAGAAATATTTCAAGTACATCTGCTCAGCACATTCTCTTTCTGCAGAAAACAGCATGGGAAGCCAATAAATTTATAATGAGAAATTGCTAACAGAACTTGAGACTGTCAGAAGGATATGTTCTTTTCCTGAAGGCAGACTAGCCTGAGAAACCAAATTCTAACGAGAAATTTATTTGAAACCAAATTCTAACAAGAAATTTATTTGCTGTCAAAATAGAGAGCTAGATAAATTGCATGTTTAATCATGTCAGTCTGAAATTCTGTTCTGAGCGATTTTGTCAATGGGATCTGTGTATTTAGGAGCCTTTGGCTGCCAACCCCTATGTCCATTTCCGCTTTAAGGATGGCTCTGTTGGTGGGACTCACTCAGCTACCCAAAATCTCATTGTTGAGGACATCTTTTCCACCAATAATGCTTACATGTGGCTTTCCTTTTCTCTAAGCTTTCACGAATGGCCCTTTTCAATCACAAACACTGTCACGGGTACGACAAGGAAACATCTATAGTCAAATCTGTTATGTATCTCCATGTTCTATATTCAAAGAAACATAGTCTATTCTTAATGTGTTGGGATTGTCTCCCTAGGAAAGGTCATTCACAACACTATTTATTCCCCCAAATTCTAGAAATGACTTAATGGATGATAATAAGGACATGACCAAGAACATTCTGACATAACTCCTTAATACAATGTTACACAGTTAATAAGAATAAATATGATGGAAACTATACTGCCCAAAATAGGATGCTTATGCTTAATGTTGAGTAAACAAAAGGCACAGTGTGTATCTGCATATACCAGATGAAAGCAATTAGGCAAGCTTTAAATTAGAGTTGGGAATGGGCAATAAATGAAAAGATTGTCTTCTTTTATTAAGAATTCTATTAATAGTTTTATAACTTATTTATGCATCCAAGCCATTTTCTAAAATCTTCCTCTAACATTTCTTTATTTGGTATAAAGGAGTAGTTATCTGAGTTTCAAATGGATAAAAATGAATGAGGTTACAAATTATCCCAAGAATTTGTCTAGCTTTCCACTGGTATCCATGCATGTGGTTGCTTATTAAATAATTTTTAATGAAAACCTACTATGCACACAGTACAGTACCAGACTCATATCTTACAGATGAAGAATGGACATTGTACTAATTAAGAAAAGGGCACATTTATCTAGTCTCAGAGGCAATTGATTGAAGACAGAATAGATAACAATAGTCAGAAGTGAGGAAATAAGATAAAGGACTTTGAAATGTGGCCATCAAGTGGTTAAAGTTCATTATTGCATCTGAAGATGTAAATAAGTTTGTTCTGAGAAGCTTGCCATGGAATTCATGGAAAAGCCAAATCTGTCTTGGTGCCTGTAACTCAGTGGCTAGAGCGCTGGTTTGAACCCGGCCTGGGCCTGCCAAACAATGACAACTACAACAAAAAGATAGCTGGGCGTTGTGGCAAGCACCTGTAGTCCCAGGTACTTGGGAGGCTGAGGCCAGAGAATCACTTAAGCCCAAGAGCTGGAGGTTGCTGTGAGCTGTGACGCCACAGCACTCTACCCAGGGCATTGGCTTGAGATTTTGTCTCAAAAATAAATAAATAAATAAAAGCCAGAAATAAAAATTCTTACTCACTCTAATTCCTCCAAATTTGGGAGAGACTTTAGTGTAATTACAAAGAACCTAAGCTTATAAAATGATCAATTTGTAAAAAACAAAAACCCCCCTGCAAACCTGGATTTTTTAATATAGATCAATATTAACCAGTAAAGAATGAGAAAATGTCAAGGTTTCACTCTGATTATCAGGTAAACAAATTGACATATCCTAAAATACTATTTCTCTTCTCCACCCCCAAATCTAATAAATCATAGATTCTATAGGTTCTGCTTTAAATATGCTTAAGCTCTGTCTATTTTTATCTATGCCGCAAATGCCTCATCTTTTACCAGGATTACTGCATCAGCTTCCCTCCTGGAGCCTGGTTTTCTGCTCGGTCCCTTCTCTCCCTGGTTATCAGAACAGGTGTCCTAAAGCACACCCATGGGTCCCCATAGCCCTGAGGATAAGTGAAGCTGTAAACAGCATGACTGACATGGCCTGTTGTGAACTGGCCTCTCCTATCTCCCCAACCCTTTTTATTTCCTTGGCTGTGTCATGCTCCCTGTTTTTTCCGAAGTTTCACAACAGTCATTCTTTACAAGCTTGGTCCTTCTTCTGTCTACAGTACCTTGTGGTTTTTTTGTTTTGTTTTGGCTCAACATCAATTGCATAGTATATTAATAATCCTCCACCATTGTATATCTCCCCCAAGAGACTATGACCATCTCAGTAGTCATTTCACCCCCATATCTTCCACAGACTAGGTCAATCAATAAATATTTCTCACACAAAAGAATAAATCATTCAATACGGTGTGTTTCTCACACACAGGATATACTATCTTCTGAGCATCTATGCCCTTTTATGCCATATCTCGTTCTAGGGATCTTGCAGACACGATTAATCCTCAATGTCAATGCTGCATGATGCTAATAGGTGATATTCACCATTTAATGAATACATACAATGTGCTGGGCTCTGTGCTATGTGCTTTATAAAGAACGTTACACAACAAGCTTTATTTCCCTCTTTTTTTCAAAATGCAAAATTGAGGTAGACAAAAGGTCTCTTAACATGTTACCTAGAGTTATAAAGCTGGATTCTCTGTATTCAAACCTTTCCACATTAACTATCATGGCCACTGATACTCATTTATTTTCTTTGGGCCTCCCTGACTTCAGAACTGCAGTGAGTCCCTTGCAGAGAGTTATGCTTAGAAACCACTCCATTCTGACCGTATACTAGACCCAAGCCAGAAAGAATTTTGGAGAAAGGGGAAACCAGTTCTACCTTCATACAGGTGAGAACACAGAAGCCCAGGTAGTGAAGTCATTTTCCCAAAGTCTCAGAGCTCCTTCCTAGCTGATCAAATAAAGTCTTCTACATGCACTAGTTACTTGTCAGGAAGGTATCTCCAAACATCCAAAGCAGCAACATTATTGGCAGCTAATATTATCATAATACATGCTATTCAAATTTTAATTACATGAGGTTCAGATAAGAAGGCATTTAAGAATGTAAATACTGGATGGGCATGGTGGCTCACACCTGTAATCCTAGCATTCTGGGAGGCTGAGGCAGGTGGATTGCCTGAGCTCAGGAGTTTGAGACCAACCTGAACAAGAGAAAGACCCCCTCTCTAAAAATAGCTGGGCACATACCCTTGTAAGATGCACATGTGAAACTTAGTAAATGTAGAGTATAAATGTCTTAACACAATAACTAAGAAAATGCCAGGACGGTTATGTTAACCAGTGTGATGAAAATATGTCAAATGGTATATAAAACCAGTGTTAGTGTATGGTGCCCCATGATCGCATAAATGTACACAGCTATGATTTAATAAAAATAAAAATAAAAATAACTGGGCATTGTTGTGGGTGCCTATAGTCCCAGCTATTTGGAAGGCTGAGGCAGGAGGATCATTTGAGTCCAAGAGTTTGAGTTTGCTGTAAGCTATGAAGCCATGGCACACTACTGAGGGTGACAAAGTGAGACTCTGCTCCCCCCCGCCAAAAAAATGTGAGTACTGATACCTTAGCTTGCAGGAATGTGTATCTTTTAACTAATACCTCCAATAATTCTAACCCTGCTGGCACAAGTGCCCCACCTTGGAAAACACGGCTTAAAGTTATCCCCCCACCAAGAGTACTCTCATTGAATTATTTCCCATGGGCTGGCTGCTGTCCTCCTACGGACTGTGGCTCTCCTAAAGGCAGGTGTCCCATCTCACAGCTCCATGCCCTGTTGCTACCTGAGGGTTGATCATGGATCTGGCTTAGAAAAATAAAACATAAAACAACAAGGCCAGGTTCCAGATGTTAGGAGAAGCTGGGGGAGGAGGAAGCACAGGTAAGCTACAGAAGCTGCTGAGACTTAGTGAGGAAGGTGAGAGAAAGAGATTTGGATGTGGGGGTCAAAGTGAAAAGGACTGAGACTTTGTCTCAGGGGAATCCCAGGCCGTGTGTATGCAGGTGAGGAAGGACTCCAGCATGCACTCGTGTATACTGCCTGGTGTCTGCTGCAAGACTTGAGCCACATGCAGTGTGTTCTGATGCCTTTGGCAGGTGGCCCAGAGCTCTGTACCCACTGGGCCTTCAATCTATCTACTGTGTTTCATTTCTTTTTGGTTAGTGATAGAAAGAAGGGTTACTAACAACAGAAAACTCGGAGAGGCAAGGAGGACTGACAAATAATCCACATCAATGCACAGGGAGGAAAAATGCACAGGGGACCTATTGAAAACAGGCTTTGCTCCCATTCCCCTGAGCGGTGCGAGAAGCACAGTCCACTGGAGAGGTCTGGCAGCCTTCGGGGAGGGCCTTTGCTTGGCCCCAGAGCCCCAGGGATGTTTCAGAAGGAGTCCCTCCAGCAATATCCCTGGAGAACTAAAGAAAGCAGTTTGTTCCCCCAAGGGCCACTTTGCTTTTGTCCCATCCTCACACCCCAGGTGGCAAACTGGTGCTGAGGCCAAGGCGGGCACAGCAAGGAAGCTCAGAGGGAAGAGGGACTGTAACCTGGTGACAGAAGGCCCACACTGCACTGTCTGTTCCTTTCCTTTCCCTAGTGCCCTCGGGAGACAGCTGGGGAAGGCCAAGACCTTCAAAGTGCCCCCCATCCTCTGCCTGGCTCTCCTGCTTGAGAAAAAACAGCACCCCATGGGGCACACTCAGCTACTTGGCGTCACTGTCTTGGTCCCAATTGTTCATGGCTTCAAGCTGGGAGCCCTCCTTACCCTTGCCTTCCGTTCATCGCCTGCCTAAGACACCTGGGGAGCAGGAAGCTGTCACAGTCTTTTGGGGGGAGCAGGTGCTCCTGTGGGTTGCAGAAGAGGGAGAGTGAGGCCATGTGGGCCGTGCATCCTTCCTGGTCCCCAATGACCCATCAGTGCACCCAGGTTGGCCATAAGAAACTTGAGGGGTAGAACCCAAATTCTCATTGAAACTCCAGAACTTGCACACTTAGCACTAGGTAATCGAATGATGCTGGCGAAAAAGAAAAGTTACTGCCTCTTCCTAGATACAGCCAACATGGTACCATGCCATTGGCCCAAGCCTGTCACGCATCTCATCCCCCGCCTTCTTTCCCTGCCCCTTCCCCACGCTCTATATAAGTGGCTGCTTGACGCAACAAAGTTGAGTTCCTGCTTAAAATAAATAAATAAATAAATAAATAAATAAATAAATAAATAAGTATGAAAAAAAAAAGAAAAAAGAAAAGTTGATGAAGATGATAAAACAGCAGGAAATAAAATGCACCCTAAAATGTAAACCCCCCTTTCAGCCACGGTGCTAATCTCTTACTTGAACTGTCTCATTTACCGCCCAAGATCACTCATGGAGGAAACAAAGAGTTTATGTAACTGTCCTACATTGTCTAGGGATAAACAGTTAATCACTAACAGATCCTGGACCAGAACCCACACTGCTCCACTCTGAGCCCTCCACTCGGCAACACCACACCAGTTACATCACAAGCCCACATGGCTGAATTTTTTTTTTTTTTTTTTTTTTGCAGTTTTTGCCCAGGACTGGGTTTGAACCTGACGCCTCTAATATATGGCGCCAGCACCCTACTCCTTTGAGCCACAGGTGCCACCCCACATGGCTGAATTTTTAAATAAATACCCACGCAAATGTTACCCCATTTTAAAATGTATTTTCTCATGGGGTTCCTGTCTGTGTGGGAATCAGAGCTGTTTCTCAGAAGTTTTTCTGCCAAAGAAAAACGTATTCTGCAAAATTCTTATTGGAACAATATTTGAATTCATGGATTTGGTCGAAAAGCTAGGGCAGAAAATCAGGGAAACATGTAGGTGGCAGGAGGAGAAGGTGGTGAAGTTTTAACAGTATTTTGAAAGGACAGCTGTTTGGGAATTTGCAATTTCTAAAAACAAAAGTTTAGAGGGCTGATGGGCAGACCTCAAGACCCATTCCCACCTTATGAGAGTTTTATATATAGAGCAGTTCACTTGCCAGGGAAGAGAGGGTCTTGGATTAACTCAGTGAGTACTGCCCTCAAAGGACAGAATGATTCTTCTTTTTCTTATATGGGGGAGGGGGGGGAAGGACAAAGATGGTCATTTACTTTAAAAGTTCACGTAAATAAAATATCTCAATAACAAAAGCCACCTCTTCTTCCCTTCCTCCCACTCAGGACTTCCATCTAGTTTTTATCAGGCTGATTTTAACTCAGGGAAGACCAAGTTAAATCCAATGGTGAGATGCTCATTACTTCCTCCTGAACCCCTTCAGCATTTCCTGCAAGCAAATGAAGGAAACCCCCAAAATTCAGCCTTTGGAAAAGCAGCTTGATGCTGCTCCTCATGTGCTGAGAAAGATGGAGAGCAAAAAATAGGAAAGCCTGGAAACCTGCTAAAATTACTTTCAAATCCCCCTGTGAGGCCTTCCCTTCAGGGAGAGCAGGAGGGAGGAGGGAGATGGTGCTTCCCACAGTAAATGGGCCATCTATTTGTGAATTCCCTGTGAGATTTCCTGTGGGAGGGATACAAAGCGCTAAGAACACCTGTCGCAATTATTCCAACTCAGAGCCTGCCTAACAATGGCTGCTGCATCTCCAGCCAAACGTGGCCTTGTTTTATTTTTTTAATCTGTAGAGGCAGTTATAGTTTAGTGATGAGTGGACCTGCCTGGAGGAATCTGGACTTGGGTTAAGTAAGATCTTAGCCTTTCTCTGTAACTTTGGGTTGATGATTTGGGACAATGCACTTCTTCTGGAGAGATGGGTGAGGCAACACGTTTCTGCAGAAGTGTAAGATGGTGTTACTACCCACAACTTGGTCCCTTACGCAGGCATCCTCAAACTTTTTAAACAGGGGGCCAGTTCACTGTCCCTCAGACAGTTGGAGGAACGGACTATAGTTTAAAAAAAAAAAAAATCTATGAACCAATTCCTATGCACACTGCACATATCTTATTTTGAAGTAAAACAAATACAATCACACTGCCTCATGTGGCCTGCGGGCCGTAGTTTGAGGACCCCTGGCAGGGTGGAGCCCGCTCCAAGGCTTCTAGGAATCCAGATGTTGTCTCTACATATGGATTTTTCTCTCTATTCCTAGTACTCTTCTCCCTCTCTCTCTTTCTTTTTTGAGTAACTCGTTGTTACTCAAATTCTTATTGTTTTTTTGTAGTGGGGAAATGAGAGAAGTGGGGCACAATGTCATGACCACAGACTTTTCTACTTTAATATTATCCTAGCGTAATGACCTCAGGGGAAAAAAAAGGAAGCCACCTGTATCCTCATAGGAATGGGAGCAGCCCTGTCTTATGTCACCTCTTAAGCTGCATCTTATACCACATCCCCCCCCCCCCCGGCTCTTTATGCTCTAGCCACATTGGACTTTCAGTTCTTCAAATTCTGCTTGTGTGCTCTAATCCCTGCACACACCCTCTCCTGCATCTGAAGAATGGACATGCCAATTCCCGACTCTCGCCTCCCAACTCTGCCTGTTGAACTCGGCCCCATCACCTACCTGGTGAAGCATTTTCCATCCATGGCCAGGCTTGTTAGAGGCTCTCATAAATAGCATGCTGGATGCTCGTTTGCAGCAAGCTCCACAGCTCTGCTTTCATATTTAGCTCTATAATTATGCAACCATAACCTCCATGAGGGCAGGGCTTTGTCTCTGTTTTTGCTGAATCCCCAGTTCTGGCATTTAGCAAACACTCAATAGTTAAGCATTAAGTGACATTTACTGAGCCTCAGTTTCCCATTTTGTAAAATGGCACTAATATACCTATTTTCACAAGATTGTGTAGAAAATAACTATGGTAAAGTCAGTCTAGGCAGGGTGATTCACACAAGTAATCCCAGTATTTTGGGAGGCTGAGGCAGGAGGATTGCTTGAGCTCAGCAGTTTGAAACCAGCCTAAGCAAGAGCGAGATCAAGATCTCCTCTCTGCCAAAAATAGAAAACTTAGCTGGGTATCGTGGCAGGCACCTGTAGTCCCAACTACTTGGGAGGTTGAGGCAGGAGAATCACTTGAGCTTTGAGCCCAATAGTTTGAGGTTGCGCTGAGCAATGATGATGCCACTGCACTGTACTAGGGAGACAGAGTGAGACCCTGTCTCCAAAAACCCCTCAAAATATAGTAAAGCATATTGAAGTCTTTCAAAGCACCTAACATTGTCATCTTCCATTTGTCTGTTAATGCCAAGCTGGTTTCCAGCCTCTTTGCTCCAGTGAACGTGCTCTCATTAGAGTCACCAGTGACCTGCTGCTCAGTCAAATCCAGAAGTTACTTCTTTGTCCCTTGACAGGGACAATAATGCTCACCATTGTATCCCCTGTATTTCTTAAGTTTCCTTATAAGTGGGCAGAGTTGTGTGACTGGTTCTGGTCAATGAAATGTGTGCCAAGACATTGCGTGTCTCTTTCAGACAGAGGTGGTGACAAGCTCAAGGGAGCTTCTTCACCTCAGTGTCCAGGGATGCTTTGGGTTCTATTTGCTGCTGTTGTGAGATCTGGGAGCCTCGGCTCACCCAGGTTCTTGGGTAACTGCAGCATTACCCAGCAAAGGCCGTGAAGCATGAAGGAGAAATAAGCTTTCCTTATCTCAAGCCAATGGGCTTTGGAGCTGGTTTGTTACTGCATCATTATCTGACATACCTGGTGAATACAGACCTTATCGTACTCCGCTTCTGCGTCCGTTAGAATTCTTAGCCACACCTGCCTCTTTGGAACCATTTATACCTCTGGTTACTGAAGTCCACTCTCTCCTGATCCTCCTCCCTCTCAGACTGTCTCAGTGGGCTTGAAGGTCTTCTCTTCATCCACCCATATTTCTTCAAGAGTTGTTCCCCAGGGTTCTTTCTGTGGTTTCTGTTTTCTATAACTCCTCATACTTTCCATGAATTATTGCATATAGGCCCATAGTGACGATAACCAAAATTTATCCTGAAAACTCAAAATCTATATTGCCAGGTCATTTCTCTCTGCTGCATATAAAGACAATATGTTTGATTACCACTTGGAAACTGTGCCTAGGTATATCCAGAAGCATCTCAAACAGCATTATGGAGATCTTTTCTCTGGATCTTTTCTTCCTGTAATCTTTATTAACCTAAATGTCAGAATATGCTTTCTGACACTCTTTTTGCTTGTAACTGCCAGAAATCTATTCCACCCCAGTAAAAATAAAGATAAATGCATGGTCCATAGAGTAACTAGTATGTCTCAGGGATGGATTCCAAGGCCTTTAGGAGTCCAGATGATGTATCTCTAGACAGATCTTTCTATGTCTCATACTCTCTCCTCCCTTTCTCCTCCTCTCTCTTTCTCTTCTGTTTCTCCTTGTTACTCCAATTCCTCTCCTTTTTTTTTGTAATGGGGAAGTGAGTGACGTGGGGACAAAATGACATGACTATAGACTTTTCTAGCTTAATATTATTCCAGGTTAATGACCCCAGTAAAAGAAGGAAGCCACTCTGCCTGGACATTTGTATGTACAATATCAGGAAAGAACCCTAATTGTTCCTTTGCAACTCACTGTATTTAGGGAATTGGTGACATAAGATGCAGTGTCATTGGCAGAGGCTTCACAGGACTACAGGGAGTGGAGAGTTACTCCCGTGGAAAGGGGTGCTATTTGCAGGAGAAGGAATGAGTGCTGGGTAGATGGTTGCTTTGTCTGCCTTCCAGCTCAGGTGCATGCTTCTCACTCACACACTCCACAATCCAGCCACAGAAAAGGCACCAGCTTCTCCAACCACATCACTGTATGACTCTATTTCCTTAGACACTCTTTTATCTTTGACTGAAATGCCAAAAATAATTTAGAAAACTCCTTCTCATGCTTCAAAACTTCCCTTGGGAAGCCTCTCCTGATTTGCAAAGGGACATGAGCATTACTATCTGGGGGATCCAGTTGTATTTTTTGAACACATTAATTGTTCCACATATACCACATGAGAATATGTTCATTCATTCATCTATCCTTAGGACACTATTCGGGCACTCTGAGGATGAAATGGATCATAATTATGTTTTCAATTTCCATGCCTAACATGGTATTTTGTTTTGCTTTATTTTTGAGACAAGGTATCTCTCAGTCAGCTGGCTAGAATACAGTGGCATTGTCATAGCTAACTCAGCCTGGGCTCAAGTGATCCTCCTGCTCAGCTTCCCACAAGTTGGGACTATAGGCACATGCTAGGATGTCCACTGTAGTTTTTTTAAATTTTTTAATTTTTTTTTAGTGGAGATGGGGTCTTGCTCTTATTTAGGTTGGTCTTGGATTCCTCCTGGCCTCAAGTGGTCATCCTTCATTGGCCTCCCAAAGTGCCGGGATGACATGTGTGAGCCACCACATCCAGTTGTAACAATATGTATTTTTTAATTAAATATCACAATAAATATTTGTCTAAATATGAACCTGATGGTGCAATAATTCACCTCTCTAATGAATTAATTTATCTATTCATTTACTTACTTTGTTTCTCCTATGTGCTAGACATGGTTCTAAGAGATAAACATACACAGCAAGACTGATGTGATAAGCCCCCTGAGGGGTGTATTTTCTAGTGATGGGACACAGGCAGTAAATACACAAACTAACAAATGCAGAGCTGTTTTCAGGCAATGATTGGAGACATGAAGAAAATACAATAGAGTAATGAGACAGATTATAAAAGGCGAGGGATACTTTAGTCATGCATCTGAGTGACAGCTGCCACTGACCACTAGGCAGCCATGCATAGATCTGGGCAAAGGACACACCAGGAGCAAAGGTACTGATGGAGGTGAAGTTGGTATATTTGGGGAGCAGAAAGAGGCCAGAGGAAATGAAACATGGTGAATCAGGGAGAGGTTGGTCAGAGATGAGGTATGGCATGTAGACACATCTAAATCATTTAGGGTCTTGAGGGACACTGGATCTTGTTCTACTTGTAAAAGCAAAGTAAAGAGTGAGAAAATGCCATGATGTGGTTGCACTTTTAAAAATAACACCATATATGTAGCTATTGAATGGAGAATGAACTGCTGCATGTTGAGAAATGGGAAGGTAGCTGGCAAGACTATAAGCAAGGTTCTTTGTAACGGGGCATTGTAGACATTGAAGGCACACTACCAGGGTTTGTGATGCATTTATGAACATCTTATGTCACCCATGGTGGTGGTTTAGAACATCTTATGTCACCATGGTGGTGGTTTAGAATAGGGTCATGGCAGACAATATTATAAGAAGAGGTTAGATTTAGGAAAAACTACACATATATGTGCTTTTCCAAGCTAAGCTTCCCAATAATCAAACTCATGACCCACTTCTTTCTCAATATACAAACAGGCAATGGAAGCATGAAGTCATTTGTCATCCATTCATTCATTCAACAGATATTTATTAAGTCTACCCTAAATTCAATCCTCTAGGCTAAGAGCCATGGAAATAGTGTTAAGCAAGATCAATACAACCTCTGCTACTATAGAGCTACAATTTAGTGGAGAAAACTGACATTAAAGAAATATTTAGATAATAAGTAATGGTACCTCTTTCTAAGACTGAGTATCATTATATTGTTTATAAGTATCACAATTTCTTTATTCATTGATGACCACTTGGACTAATTCCATATCTTAACTATCATAGGGCTGCAATGAACATTGTGAGCTCAGGTGTCTCTTTGACATACTGATTTCATTTCCTTTGCGAGAATGGGATTGCAGGATCATAAGGTAGTTCTAATTTTAATTTTAAAAGAAACTTCCATATGGTTTTCCCTAATGATCATACCAACTTATACTCCCACCAATAATGTACAAGAGTTCCCTTTTCTTAACATTCTTGCCAAAAATTATGTTTCCTCTTTTTGATAAAACATATACTTCTTAGTAAAGTATCTCAAGAATGGAAGAAGTATCCAATGTACTCAGTACTATTATGAAACCAATTTATAATCACTCACACTTTCATATGAAAGATAAATCACAACTATAGCCCAGGATGAAAGAGTGAAGAAGAGGGGGCTGGGTCGGGAGGGAGGAGATTTGATAGAGGGACAGTAAATGGGGGGACCGCACCTATGGTGCATATTGCAAGGGTACATGTCAAATCTATTAAGTATAGAGTATAAAAGTCTTAATGCAATAATTAAGTAAATGAGGTGAAAGCTATATTAACTAGTTTGATGTATGTATGCATGTAAAATAAGCACATTGTATCCCATAAAGCATTATTGCATACATGATCTATGTGTATATGACTTAAAGAAATTTTTTAAGCCATTTTAAGAGGAGTGAGAATATCTCATTGGATTTTAATTTGCATTTCCCAAGTGATTAGAGATGTTAAGTGTTTTTCTTGTATACCTGTTGGCCATTTGGTGGATGTCTATTCAATTTTGCCCAGTTTTTAATTGGATCATTTGTTTTCTTGCTATTGAGTTTGTGATAAGAAGGCTTGAGTTGGTGAGAGCAAGATGGCGGCTTCCCTGCACCTGGGCACCGTGAGTCTGGGGAAATAAGACTCCAGGCATCTCTGGCTGGTGGGATCTGCCTATAATCATCACTTTGACGATATAGGGAGTCAGCGAGAGACATCTGGACCCTAAGAAGAGGACAAAAACAGTGGAAAACTGGCAAGTGGTCGCATGTGCTCTATCGATCTAATCCCGCTGGCAATTGTAAGTATAGCAGCAGTGAGACTGCAAATAGGAAAGACCTTATCTGTGAACTGTTTTGGTGTTTTTGGACTTGGCACTCAGTTGAACTGCCTTGGGGAGAGCTTGAGCAGGAATGTTGTCTAGGGCCCCAGAGTCGCTGAGCCAGACGGAGCTAATACTGTTTGGCTGTGGGCCGCAGGGAGCCATCGTGAGAGAATTGCCCCAGCAAGCTCCGCCCTCAGGGTTGCAGAGCAAGGATTGGGCGGGAGCTGGTAACCTAGTGACTAAGCAGCCTAAAGGCCAGGACTGAGCCGCCTTACAGCCTTAACCCTCAGGGGCAGAGTGAGACCGGTTTTGACACACTGGGTAAGTGGATAGCCACTTCAGCAGTGATCCCAGTGACAAGCACTTTCCTGGGAAAGCTTCTGCTTAGACAAGTTTAGAAGTTTAAAGTGCCTTTTAAGAGGGCTGAAGAGAGGTTTAGGGTGTCCAGCCTGTGGGGTTTGAGAAGTCAGTGGAGGCCTCAGGTCGTATCAGCATTGTGATTAAGATCTCATACCCCAGAAGACTACCTGTTCCCCAGACAATATTCAACAAGATATATATACTGCTTTGTTTTTGGTTGTTTTTGTTGTTGTTTGTTTGTTTATTTTGTTGTTGTTGTTTTGTTTTTTAATTTTAACCTTTTCCATACAGATTTTTTCTTTTACTTTTTTTCTTTCTTTTCTTTCTCCATTTTTCTAGTTTAAATACAATTTCCCATTGCTGCATTTTTCAATAATTAGAACTTATTTATTTATTTATTTTTTGCTAGTGTTTCTACCCCTATTATTTGGTTTGTCACCCAATTTTATCCTGTAAAGTTTTCTGTTTGCTTGTTTTGGTTTGATTTATAGCATTTTTGTCTTTCCTCTCTACTTGGTGGAGGTGGGGTACTGTGTCCGATCAGGTTAGCAAAGAGCTGCTGACCTCAAGGGAACCACCCAACTGGGCACATCCAGAAGTTGGGGTTTTTTTAAGGTTGTGTTAAAATACCCTACTGTACACCTATATTGCTCTGTCTCCCTCTTTCTGTGCCTCTCTTCTTTTTTCTGTGCCTCTCTTCTTTTTGTCAATATTCCCTTTTACCCACCCCCTCTCCTTTCTCTATTTTCTTTTTGTTCTTTCTTTCTTTTTCTTTCTTCTATCCCTTTTTGCTCTTCAACCTTCTCATCTTCTGGTCCTGTACCAAAAGGACTCATCAAAACCTTAGTCCCCAGGCACGGGAACTTAAAGAGCAAGATGAAGTGAAAGTAAAATTAGGGCAAGGAAACAGAAGAAATCACTCAATAGGAAGAATCAGCAGAAAACACCTGACAACAAGAAGAACCAGTCCAGAGCAACCTGTCCAAGTGATCATGAGGTAGCTACTGCAGAGGATTCTATGTATAAAGAAATGTTAGGAATGATAGAATGGGAATTTAGAATACATATGATGGAAACAATGATGGAAATGATGGAAACAATGAAGGAAACTGTTAATAAAGTGGAAAATAACCAAAAGGAAATCCAAAAACAGAATCAAATAAGAGATGAACGATATGAAGAATATAGAAAGGATATAGCAGAGCTGAAGGAAATGAAGCAGTCAATTAGGGAACTTAAAGATGCAAAGGAAAGTATCAGCAACAGGTTAGACCATGCAGAAGAAAGAATTTTGGAGGTAGAGGACAAAGTTCTTGAGATAACTGAGATACTTAAAGAGGCAGAAAAGAAGAGAGAGAAAGCAGAACGTTCACTGTCAGAATTATGGGACTTTATGAAACATTTCAACATACAAGTTATAGGAATCCCAGAAGGGGAAGAAGAATGCCCCAGAGGAATGAAAGCCATACTAGAGAATATTATAAATGAAAATTTCCCAAATGTCACAAAAGATTCTGACACAATGCTTTCAGAGGAATATCAGACCCCAGGTCACCTCAACTCTAACTGAGCTACTCTAAGACACATTGTGATGAACCTGTCCAAAGTCAAGACAAAAGAAAAGATTCTGCAAGCTGCCAGGAGTAAGCACCAGTTGACCTACAGGGGCAAATCCATCGGAGTTACTGCAGACTTCTCTAATGAAACTTTCCAAGCAAGATGACAATGGTCATCTACCTTTAATCTACTTAAACAGAACAATTTCCAGCCCAGAATTCTGTACCCTGCTAAACTAAGCTTTAAAATTGGTGGAGAAATCAAATCATTTACAGATATACAAACATTGAGGAAATTCGCTACAACAAGACCAGCTCTACAGAACATACTTCAACCTGTTCTACACACTGACCATCACAATGGATCAGCAGCAAAGTAAGAATTCAGATATTGAAGGACAGAACCTAACTTCCACACTGATGCAAAAATAAAACTAAGCAATGGACTCTCACAAAATAAGATGAATAGAACACTACCACACTTATCAATTATCTCAATAAATGTTAATGGCTTGAATTCCCCACTAAAGAGACATAGATTGGCTGACTGGATTAAAAAACACAAGCCAGACAAGATGGCTGACTGAAGCCAACTTTCTACGGAGGCTCCCATCCAGAAGGAGAGTTAAAGGACAGAAATTTAGCAAGTAAACTGGTGGATTTGAGCTGACCAAGAGAGAAGGTTGAAGAATGCACATCAACACCACTGAGGTGAGCTGCAACACCAAGGATACAAACAAAAGGTACAAAATCCATTACAAAATGGACAGGAGTTTCCTCCCCCATGAGAATGGCTCAGTGTGCCCCACAAACAAACGAGCAGAGTTCAAAGATCCTCCCACTACACTCCACGGGAGAGACCCTCTAAAAACTGGACCTACCTCCCCTACTAGAGTGCCACGGCATTCTCCTGCCAGGCATAAAACTGTATAAAACTGTGTATATTCTCTACCTGCAACTCTGAGCTCCCAGCACTTCCCTCCACTCTCACTCTGAAGTCTGGAGGCCTGTCCCCCAGGAGTCCAGATTCATGGGTGATTTCTCAAGGGGTGTGGATAGAGCCTAAACTGCAGCTGATCAGTACTGACTCTGGGGCACAGGACTGAGGAGAGGACAATTGGCTGAGAGGAAACCATACAGGATTGGTGGTGCCCCGAGGCGCAAAGCAGCAGCCGTCTTTTAGCAATAACAGGGCTCACTCCTGGATATTCTGAAGCCAACCCCCCTGTCTCCCTGGGCAACCAGAAGAGGCCGGGCATCTACTCAGGTGGCAAACACCACAGAACAGATCTGGGACAGAAATGCAGGCCCCGTGAGTAAAGGGTTTGCCCCATGAGTAAAGAGGTGGTACTGGTCTGGGTGGAGCACGGGGACTAGAAACGCATGCGCAGAGCTGGAAGTTCCCAGGGCAGGGCTGACCCACAGGACTGCTTTACTGAGCCTAAAACATACCTGGTCCTCAGGGGATCATCAGCCTATAGACAAAGGAAGACAGGAAGCTAGAACTCACAGGTAACTGAATACAAACCCACAGGAACAAAGACAGGGCCTGAGGCACAGGCTTTGGGAACTCAAAACAGCTTCTCTTCTCCGGGGGAATTTATCAGGGACAGAAACAAATTCCTGCAAAGTTGTTCTGCTCTGTTCTGTCAGAAACATCAATCAGGAGAGGGGCTGGAACTGAGTGAACACCCACCAGCCTCCATCAAGTGCCTGAGGTTGTCACGCCTCATCTCCCCCTGCTAGATAGAGACAGAGTGCAATGTCCTGCTGAGCAGAAATAGATTTTCTTGTGATTCAGGCAAGTGCAAACCCCTGGAGTATCTATTCACTACAGGCCACTGGGTCGAAGCCCTGCGGGACTATCAGTGACTGGGTGTGACAGAGGTGCAAGGTGGGGAAGGAGGCATCAACCTTTGCTGAGTGGGTCCTCCTGACTCCACAGAGCACTGAAGAAAGCCTATCAGAGTAGTCACCAGACCCCTGCGATCCAGTTGCCAGAGACCTTTTAAACTCTCCCACCCGAGACAGGTGCTGACTGAGACAATTGATTTGGACCTTTTGAACTGAGCCAATTGCCCGAGGAAAATTCAGGTAGTGCCCTGTGTGTGGTTGTAGGAAAGTTTGATTTTCCTTTTCCAATTGTTGCCTATGGGGGCAGGGTGACTTAATTGCTGGTATTTCTCCACAGCTGAGACTTCAACCCAGAGTAGCTGTTTCACTAGGGTTAAACAGAGACCAGCTGAAAACAAGACAGAACCACTTAGCCCCACCAAACCAAACAGGTACCCAGTTTTGCAGGACATAGCACTGTACAGGTTCTCAAAAAAAGCTCCAGGGGAAAAATCAAATGGTGTAAAACAATCATGGGTGGTATCAGCAGAAAAACTCTGGTAACATGAATAACCAGAATAGATCAACCATCCCAAGGAAAGATATGGCAGATGTAACTGAAGATCTCATTCATAAACAGATGGCCGAGATGTCAGAAATCGAATTCAGAATTTGGATCGCAAAAAAGATTAATAAAATGGAGGAAAATTTGGAATTAGAAATTCGAGCAGAAATTCAAAAGTCAAAATTAGAAACTCGAGGAGAAATTCAAAAGTTGTCTCAAGAATTTAACGAATTTAAAGACAAAACCACCAAAGATTTTGATGCACTGAGGCAAGAATTTGTAGCCCACAAATATCTGAAAAATACAGCAGAATCCCTCAGTAACAGAGTGGAGCAAGCAGAAGAAAGGATTTCTGACATTGAGGACAAAGCCTTTGAACGCTCCCAAAATCTCAATGAGGAAGAGAAATGAAGAGCAAAAACAGATCATTTTCTCAGAGAGCTCTGTGATAATTCAAAGAAGGCTAATATCTGCCTCATTGGAATCCTTGAAAGTGGTGAAGTGCCCTCGCTAGGCGCAGAGGTCATTCTCCATGAAATTATGAAAGAGAATTTTCCAGACATACCACAAGATTCTGAAATTCAAATAGGAGACAGTTTCAGAACCCCAGCAAGACTCAATCCTAACAAGACATCCCCCAGGCACATCATAATTAACTTCACTAGTGTTAATATGAAGGAGAAAATTCTGAAAGCAGCCACACATAAGAAATCCATTACCTACAAAGGGAAGAATATTAGCAGATATCTCTGCTGAAACTTTTAAAGCCAGAAGAGGAGGTCATCAACTTTTAATCTCCTAAAGCAAAATAACTTTCAACTCCATATCCTGTATCCAGCTAAACTGAGTTTTATTTATGATGGAGAAATTAAATACTTTAATGACATATGAATGTCATTAATTTATTATTAAATTAAATGTCAAGAAATTTGGCATAACCAAACCAGCTCTTCAGGATATTCTCAGACCTATCCTCCATAATAACCAGCCCAATCCTCTACCACAAAAGTAAACTCACTCAGAAACTTTGGATAAAACTCCAACTTCCACAGTGGGCAAAAGAACTAAAAATGTCCACTGGAGTTTCGAAAAACTTGATACCCAAAATTTTACCAGACTTATCAATATTCTTCATTAATGTGAACAGCTTAAACTGTCCTCTAAAGAGGCACAGGTTAGCTAAATGGATACAAAAACTCAGGCCAGATATTTGCTACATACAAGAGTCACATCTTACCTTAAAAGACAAATATAGACTCAGGGTGAAAGGATGGTCATTCATATTTCAGGCATACAGTAATCAGAAAAAAGCAGGTGTTGCAATTTTATTTGCAGATACAATAGGCTTTAAACCAAAAAAAGTAAGGAAGGATAAGAATGGTCACTTCATATTTGTTAAGGGTAATACTAAATATGATGAGATTTCAATTATTAATATCTATGCACCCAACCAGAATGCACCTCAATTTATAAGAGAAACTCTAACAGACATGAGCAACTTGATTTCCTCCAGCCCCATAATAGTCAGAGATTTCAATACTCCTTTGGCAGTGTTGGATAGATCCTCCAATAAGAAGCTGAGCAAAGAAATTTTAGATTTAAACCTAACCATCCAATTTGTACTTAGCAAACATCTACAGAACATGTCATCCCAACAAAACAGAATACACATACTTCTCATCAGCCCACAGAACATACTCCAAAATCAATCACATCTTAGGTCACAAGTCTAACCTCAGTAAATTTAAAGGAATAGAAATTATTCCTTGCATCCTCTTGGACCACCATGGAATAAAAGTCGAGCTCAGTAACAACAGAAATATGCATACTCATACAAAAACATGAAAGCTAAATAACCTTATAATGAATGCTAGCTGGGTCAGAGATGAGATTAAGAAGAAAATTGCCAAATTTTTGGAACAAAATGACAATGAAGACACGAATTATCAGAACCTCTGGGATACCACAAAGGCAGTCTGAAGAGGAAAATTTATAGCACTGCAAGTCTTCCTCAAGAGAATGGAAAGAAAGGAAGTTAATAACTTAATGGGACATCTCAAGCAACTGGACAAGGAAGAACATTCCAACCCCAAACCCAGTAGAAGAAAAGAAATAACCAAAATTAGAGCAGAATTAAAAGAAATGGAAAACAAAAGAATTGTACAACAGACCAATAAATCAAAAAGTTGAATTTTTGAAAAGCTCAATAAAATAGATAAACCTTTGGCTAACCTAACCAGGAAAAAAAAAAAAAAAAAAAGAGTAAATCTCTAATCTCATCAATCAGAAATGACAAAGACGAAATAACAACAGATTCCTCAGAAATTCAAAATACCCTTAATGAATATTACAAGAAACTTCATTCTCAGAAATATGAAAATGTGAAGGAAATTGATCAATACTTGGAAGCACGTCACCTTCCAAGACTTAGCCAGAATCAAGTGGAAATGTTGAACACGTCCATATCAAGTTCTGAAATAGCATCAACCATACAAAACCTCCCTAAAAAGTAAAGCCCAGGACTAGATGGCTTCACGTCAGAATTCTACCAAACCTGTAAAGAGGAGTTAGTACCTATATTACTCAACCTGTTTCAAAATGTAGAAAAAGAAGGAAGACTACCCAGCACATTCTATGAAGCAAATATCACCCTGAACCCCAAACCAAGAAAAGACTCAACAAGAAAAAAAAAATTATAGACCAATATCACTAATGACCAAAGATGCAAAAATATTCAACAAAATCCTAACAAACAGAAGCCAGCCACACATCAAACAAATTATACACATGACCAAGTTGGTTTTATCCCAGGGTCTCAATGCTTCTTCAATATACATAAATCTATAAGTATAATTCAGCACATAAACAAATTAAAAAACAAAGACCATATAATTCTCTCAATTGATGCAGAAAAAGCTTGATAATATTCAGCATCCCTTCATGATCAGAACACTTAAGAAAATTGGTATAGAAGGACATTTCTTAAACTGATAGAGGCCATCTACAGCAAACCCACAGCCAATATCGTATTGAATGGAGTTAAATTGAAATCATTTCCACTCAGATCAGGAACCAGATAAGGCTGCCTTTTGTCTCCACTGCTCTTTAACATTGTAATGGAAGTTTTAACCACTGCAATTAGGGAAGAAAAGGTGATCAATGGTATTCATATAGGGTCAGAAGAGATCAAAATTTTGTTCTTTGCAGATGATATGATGGAAAGATGGAACACACCAGGGATTCTACTACAAAACTCTTAGAAGTGATTAAGGAATACAGCAGAATCTCAGGTTACAAAATCAACATTCATAAATTGATAGCCTTTCTATATACCAATAATACTCAAGCTGAAAAAACAGTTAAGGACTCTATTCCATTCACAGTAGTGCCAAAGAAGATGAAATATTTGGGAGTTTACCAAACAAAGGAAGTGAAAGAGATCTCTATAAAAGAACTACGAAACTCTAAGAAAAGAAATAGCTGAAAATGTTAACAAATGAAAAAACATACCATGCTCATGGCTGCGAAGAATCAACATTGTTAAAATGTTCATACTACCCAAAGTAATATATAATTTTAATGCAATCCTTATTAAAGCTCTACTCTCATACTTTAAAAATCTTGAATAAATAATACTTTGTTTTATATGGAATAAGAAAAAACATTGAATAGTCAAGACATTACTCAGAAATAAAAACAAAGCAGGAGGAATCACACTACTGGACCTCAGACTATACTATAAATCAATAGTGATCAAAACAGCATGGTACTGGCACAAAAACAGATAAGTAGATGTCTGGCACAGAATAGAGAACCTAGAGATGGATCCAGCTACTTACCATTATTTGACAAGCCAATTAAAAACACTCAGTGGGGAAAATATTCCCTATTTAACAAATGGTGCTGGGTGAAATGGCTGGCAACCTGTAGAAGATTGAAACTGGAACCACACCTTTCACCATTAACTAAGATAGACTCTCACTGGATTAAAGATTTAAACTTAAGACATGAAACTATAAAAGTACTAGAAGAGAGTGCAGGGAAAATCCTTGAAGAAATCAGTCTGGGCCAGTATTTTGTGAGGAGGATCCCCCGGGCAACTGAAGCAGCTTCAAAAATACACTACTGGGACCTGATCAAACTAAAAAGCTTCTGCACACCTGAGAACACAGTAAGTAAAGCAAGCAAACAGCCCTCAGAATGGGAGAAGATATTTGCAGGTTATGTTTCCGACAAAGGTTTAATAACCAGAATTCACAGAAAACTCAAACATATAAGCAAGAAAAGAACAAGTGATCCCATCACAGGCTGGGCAAGGGACTTGAAGAGAAACTTCACTGAAGAAGACAGGTGCACAGCCTACAGACATATGAAAAAATACTCATCATCTTTAATCATCAGAGAAATGCAAGTCAAAACTACTTTGAGACATCAACTAACTCCAGTAAGATTAGCCTATATCACAAAATCCCAAGACCAGAGATGTTGGCGTGGATGTAGAGAAAAGGGAATACTTCTACACTGCTGGTGGGAATGCAAATTAATACATTTCTTTTGGAAAGATGTTTGGAGAAAA